>VZTV01049001.1:23153-40540 GCA_013400875.1 Anhinga rufa
CAGCCCAGCCCCGACAGGTACGGGGAAGAGGGGGGTCGGAGGGAGGGGAGCGCCCATCCCCGCGGTCTCGGGGCTGCCCGTCCGGCGGGATGCCGCACGCCCCGTCGATGTGGACTCGGGTCGTGGCTGCGCATCCCCGGGGCCGCGGTTTGAGCCCCGGGAGTCCGGAGCAGCAGTTCCCTGAGCCATCCCGGTGCTGGGCGCTGGCCCTGGTGGGGCTGAGCCCCTCAGCAAGGGGTGTCCTGGGCTGGGGAGGTCCCAGCTGGGCTGTGCCCGCTCCCCGCCTCAGCTGCCTCCGCCAGCATCCCTGGGAAGGGGCTCTGCCGTTGGGCGTCTCGGCACCCCTGGGTGCTGCTGCGGCTGTTGTAAGCCCTGGGCGAGTGTTCTCAGCTGGCCTCTAGTGTGCCGGGAGCATCTCCCTGAGAAGCCCCTCGCCGAGGTGGTGCCTGCTGGGTCTCCCTGCCATGGGCACAGCAGTGCCTGCAGTTTTCTTGCTGAGGGGCAGAAGCAGGAGACACTTTTCCACTCTTCGCAGTGGTCCCCGAGCTCTCCGGGTGTTGCAGGGGCCCATTGCGAGTGCCCTTTGTGACTCTGTCCCGAGCTCTGCTGTGTCAACATGGTGTTGGTAAATGGCTTTGTTTAACCAGGACATGTTGGGTATGTGACCTTGCCGCCCTCCTGGTTGCAAGCGCATCTCCAAAACAGCTGCCAAGATCACCTCTGCCTGGTGCTGTGCTTCCCAGCCTGGCAGCTCCTTTGGGACAGCAAGGGAGAGCAGGGCACGCTGGTGTCAGTCCAGCTCCCCTCGAGCCGTGGCGGCTGGACGGGCAGAGGACAGGGCATCTGCTGCTGCCCAGCCAGTGCTGCAGAGCATACATCCACCCAGCGCCTCATCATGCACCCTGTAATACAACTGCCTCGCCCCATGCAGCGCTCGGCAGCACATGTTGTGGGTGTCCTGACCCATGCCAAATTCAGTGGATGCCCCTGTGATTTCCTCGGCTTTATCTGTGCATCAGCAGGGAAATTTAGGGCCTGCAGGACCCCTCCTTGGCATGTTAGTGCTGCCCCAGCTGCCAGCTCCTGTCATTTCCACCAATCCCTGCTCCCTTCTGCACACTGTGGTGCAGACTTTTTTATGTTCTGTTGCCTGGAGAGGGGAAAAGCTGAATGGAGAAGAGGCAAAATGTGGATTAAAAATAGTTAATGAAAAAATGTGACCGCAAGCCCTGATCGGCAGTGCAGGGCTGAGACCAGCTGCCAAGCGCAGTGCTGCTCCATGCACCTCGCTGTGCCAGGCAGAGGTAATGGCAGGGTTTGGGCAAGCAGGGAAGATGGGAATGCTGCACCACTCCATCCCCCTGTGCTCCTCCATTGCATCCTGCCCTGTCCTGCATCCCCCATGGCCAGAGCCCCTGTCTGCCTCAGTCCAGGGGGTCTGGGAAACCTGGCTGTGAGCTGCAGGTGCCAGCGGACAGCTGGGCACGTGTGCCACCCCGCAGCACCGCCTGCCTCCGGCACGGCTGGCCGTGCCCAGGTGCTGCGGGTGCCTCAGGACAGAGGGGGACCCTGCCAGGACCCCTTCCAGGACGGGCTGTTGTGTCTGATGTCACTTGCACATCCACACCTCGGCGGGGCAGGGATCGAGCTCACTCCTTGGTGAGGTACCAGGAGGTTGTCCCAAGCTCCGTGATAACCACAGCATTCATTTGTGACATGAGCTGCTCTGGAGAGGCGGGTGTTGAGCTCCCAGTGCAGGCACGCGTGCACACATGCCTGTCTGCACTGACCTTTTCCTGGGCTTTTCCCAGTCCTGTGCTTCCCCTGTGACACGCTAACCACAAGTGTTACACTGTGCCTCTTGTGCCGTCCTCCTGTATTTCATGGGTTTTCATGCAATGTGATAAACAAGAAAAACACATTTCCCCAAGCCCCGAGCCAGGTGCTGTGTGGCTCAGCATCCCCTCACCAGAGCCTGCTGGGCAGCAAGGTTATTTGACCACTGCCCAGCTGTGCTTGCAGAACATGTCCCCCTCTGGTACTGGGCAGCTGTGGAAGATGCCCTTGACCATCCCTTTCAGCAGCAGGGCAGTCATGGAGGTGATGCAAAGAGTGTTCATCCTGACGGCACAGTGGCGAGTGCCATTTGTTTGCATCCTGTGTTGCTGTTGATGAAAACACTGTCAGGGTTGGTTTAGGTTTTCTTGGTCCAAAGTGACACAGAATCCGACATCATCGCTGCCTGGTGACGTTGGCTCAGTGTTTCCACAATCATGTAGCTCTGTGCAAACGAGCTGCGGTCTTGCAGCGCGAGGGCTGCTCCAGGCAGTCCAGCTGTTCCTCCGCTGCCCATGTTCCTTGTACTCACTTCACGGGGGAGGACTGGAGCAGTTGTGGGTCGCAGGTGGGGAGTGGGAGGCACCCCCAAGCTCGGGGCAGGGACACAAGTGGGGACAGCGCAGGGCATGGGCCAGACCTCCTGGGCCTCCCTGCCGCGGCCATCTCCCCCCCCACCGCTTGTCCTGCTCGCTGTGGTGCTGGGTGGAAAGTGGAGCAGCATCTGCAGGGCCAGGCTTGCGCTGGCATTGCATCAGCTCTGGCCCTGCACCATCCCCTCCCCTGCCAAGTGCCGAAGCCCCTGCCGCGCTGGCTTGTAGCTCTGAGCTCAAAGCCAAGCCAGCCGTGGAAAGCACTGCATTAGCGCACTGGGGGCTAATCGCTGTGTCTGGAGGGCGCGCAACCCCCACCACTGCCTCCTGAGCAAGTGGTGCTGTGCTGGGCACAGGGCTGTGCTCGCGGGGCTGGCCTGCAGTGGGCTGCACCAGCTTCACAGCGCTTGTACAGGGCCGTGCTGTGCCAGGGTGCTCCTGGGTCACGTTGCAGATGCCCATGAGTGTCCCTGTGGAGGCTTCACCGAGCCGCTGATCCATGTAGCAATCAGCCGCAGTGGTCCCAGATGTGGAGCTTGTTCCCTCGCACGTGTGGTAGCAGCCAGGGCCAGGTGCTGGCCGAAGCGCCAAAATCCCCAGGGGAAGCCATCCTGGGCAGGAGGAGGACAGTGCCTCTCCCCCCGGCAGGGCTGGGCCCTCAGCCAGCCATGGGGGTCTGCACGGGCACAGAGCTGCTGCAGAGCAGCTTGGGGACCTCCCACCCATGGGTGGGGGACAAAATCCTTTTCCCATCCATTCCCTATGGCCTGGTGCAATGCCACAGCGGTGGCAGCAGCTCAGCGGCACAGCGTGCCCTGGTACTCAGCTTGCCCCGTCCCCTCCCTAGGCTGCGCACCCTGGCCCCTCACCTGCCAGCGAACCCCAGGGCTGGCGGCTGCTGAGCCATGAGCTGCTGGGAGGGGGCAGGTCCGGGGGCCACAGAGAAGCTGGTCTGGGGGGAGAGGGGGTCCTTGCTGTGCCCCTGCCACTGCAGGGGTTGGCACCGCTGGCTCAGGAAGGGCTCAGCACACCAACACAGGAGCCAGTGACTGCCCTGCTCCCCTCACCCCAAGGGTAGATGATGGTCCCTCAGTCTGACACCTCTGGCTCTCCAGCACTGGGACTACCGGCATTGACCCCTTCCCCATGTGGGCACAGCCGTCCCGGGGCTGCTTTCGCTTTCCCCCTCTCCCGTCGTGGGTGCGAGGTCTCCCTCGCCAGTGGAGCAGTGCTGGGTGTTTGTAGCCCAGCCTTCACAGGGGTCAGCAGCCGCAGAGTCATGACACAGAACACACTGCGTTGCCCAATGCCAGCATGGGGCAAAAGTCCCCTGTGTGCCCACTGCGGTGTGCCACAGCCCGGGCAGATGCACCTGCTCACGTGCTGAGCACTCTCCACCCAGTGCCCACAGCTAGGCGCAGCAGAGGGCCCCCCAGAGACTGGCCCCGGCTGAGGGTGAGGTGCCTGGGCAGGGGAACATGACAGCGGGATCCAGCTGGGCACAGCAGGGTGAGGGGAGGTGGTGATGTGGAGCCGGGTCCTTCCCATGGTGCTGCCTCTGGCAGCAGTGGACACAGCAGAGAGGGGCTCCTGGCACCGACGGCCATGGCACGTCCAGCCAGCAGCGACCACTGCTCTGAGCACTGTGGGCACTGATGCTGGGCAGTGCCAACTCCTGGGGAGGTGCTTGGTGCTGCCGGTGGTCTGAGCCACCCCAGACCCCGCTGTCCTGGCCATGCAGGGCCACTGCTCCTTCCCTGCCACTGCCTGCCTGCACCGAACCGCAGGCAACTGGTCCACGGCTACTCCTGCACACCCACGTCTGCTAGAAATAGCCTGTGTCTCTGAGAGCACGCTGTGGGGTGGCTGAGCTGCCGGGGGTCCCTTGCACTGCAGGGAGTGGGGGGCCAGCACGACGCTGTGGCTGCACAGCACCACGGGCAGCTGGGGCAAAGGGCCTGGGCAGGGTCCCGCTGCGAAGCGGGGAGCCCCGTGCCAGAGGCAAGGAGCGTGACCGGCCCCGTGCGCCAGGACCCCTCACCCAGTGCAGTCTGCCCAGCTTGGCTGTGGCAGGGCCCCGGGGCCGGGGGAGCAGCTGCCGGCCCAGGGGGGAGTCTAGGGCAGAGGCCTCCCCGCCGCTAAATCCCATCGCAGGCAGCTAAAAATAGAGACACCTCTGCCCCAAAGCTGCCTCCCCGGGCCACGGAGAGGGGCTGGCAGCAAGTTCGCTGCTGACCCGCGAGGAGCGTTTCCTCCCGGGGCAGGGATGCTTGGGGCAGGGGCTGGGCACCGGGAGGTTCCCACGGGGCCAGGCCATGGGTGGTGGTGTGATGGGGTGGGTGGGGATGCTGGTGGGGGGCTGAGGGTGGGACAGGGACAGGGATGCTGGTGTGGGGCTGGAGGGAGGATGAGGACAAGGATGCTGCTGTGGGCAGGTGGCCGGCGGGTGCTCACCGAAGGTCCCCGTTCCCAGAGCCCACCCAGTGCAGTCTGTCCCAGGAGACAGTTCTTTCTGTCCTGGGACTGTCTAAATAAGGCGCGCGCCGGCAGGTCCAGCTCCCCAAGCCACATCTGGAGCCCCACACGCTGATTAATGAGCTTCTTAGGCAGTTGCTTGTGACATGGCGAGTGGGTTTGCATGGAGGAAACACGACTTTCCCAGGGATAAAAATAGGCATGGGCAGAGTGGTGAGCCCTGGGAGCGGTGGCTGGTTGGGAAGCGCGACGCTCCGGCCAGTGCCCAGGGGGAGGCTGGGAAGGGGGGGGGATGCCACAGTGTCTTCGGTGGCACAGGCACTGCTGTCTGTTCTGTTCCTGTTCCCCACCCCCGGCTTGGCTGCCCTCAACCCACACAGCCATGCTGTGCCGTGGGGCTGCTGTCAGAATGGGTCCTTGTCGGAAGAGCTGAAATCCCACTCAGGAGCCCTGTAACCGGCTTACAGGGATGGAGGGAATTACAGCGCCTCGTGAGCCGGGCTTTGCACAGGAGCTCCTGGGCACCGAGTCAGACGAGGCACTGTGTTGCTTGCCTGGGCCGGGGGCGATGGAGCCGTGGCGTGCTGAGCCGGTCCTGGGGCCATGGCAGCCCCTCGAGCTGAGGATCCCTGTGGGTTAGTGCTTAACTGCCCTGGGGCTGGCAGCCATCCCTGCTGGCTCCCTGCCCACCTCCATCCCTGGGTGGGTGCTGCAGCTGGGCAGACCTGCAGGGCCAGGGCCAGGGCCAGGGTGCTCTAAGGGCCACCCTGTGGGGCTGTCCCAGGGGTCTGGCCACCTCCACTGCTGGATGTGGATCTGCCACGGGTGGTGGTGTGGAGGCAGTGGGGAGGGAAGGCATCCCGGGATCCAGCCTCTGCCCTGAGAAGATGCTCAGGCATGAGGAGGGGTCCTGGCTGCTGCTGGGACCCTGGGCTCTCGGGTCTCAGCACCGATGCGCCACTGGGCACCAGCACTGGTGCGAGGTGGCCCCAGCCCAGGTCTGTGTGCACAGGGGTCCAGAGGCAGCATTGCCTTTGGGAGGCATGAGGGTCTGCCCTGCACAGGGGTGCTGGCCTGCGTGTGGCTGCACTCTGGCCACGCAGGGGCTGGGGGTTTTGGTTTGGTGGGCAGAGGGGTGGCGTGGCATGGTCACAGTTCCGATGCCATCCTGGGAAAGAAATGGGAAACACACAGGGAAACGCACAAACAACTAGCTGAATGTTAAAGCCAGGCAGGGTCAGGCAAGGATGGGGACAGGAGCATGGTGCCGTAACTGGGTCCAGCTCTGTGCTGGGATGGCCTCTCCTCCTGCACCTGCCTGCCCTCGGCCGCGCATCCCCTGGCTCTGCCCTGGGATGGGTCCTGCCACCTACATCCCCACGGTCTGGCATCTCGTGCAGGGTCGCCCATGCCCCAGGGCCCTTGCTGCCAGGGCAGAGGAGCTGCCGAGGGCTGGTAGGAAGCCAGGCACCCCACGCTGCTCCCCATGCAGCTTGCAGCCCAGCAGAGGGATGTCCCAGCTGCGTCTCCTCAGCCTCCTGCTGCTGCTGCTCTGCTGCCAGGTAAGGATGGGCCATCCTGCACAATGGCGCTCTGCCCCACAACCAGCCCACTGCCTGCCCCCGAGCCACTGCCAATCCACCCCTGCCCGCTGCAGCCCTGAGCCACAGCATGCTGTGCAGCAGCCACTGCCCTCTCCTGCTTGCCCTGCCATCCACATGGCACAGCATGGCATGGCACAGCACGGCGTGTTAGCCCGCACTCACCCACAGCCGTCCCTGAACCAGAGTCACTGCTGTGCCCGGCACGGTGGCCCCCACGGGCAGGGCATGGGTGACACTCCCTGGTGTCCCCAGGGCCCCTCAGCCCAGATCACAGATTTCCTCTTTGAGAGCTGGAAGGCGTACAGCGAGGAGTGCCACCGCAACATGAGCCGCCTGCCCATGCCCACAGGTGAGAGCTGCCGCAGGGTCCCAGCGGGATGGGGACCGGGGGGAGCAGGGCTGGCGTGTGCAGGTGAGGCTGAGGGTGCTGCCACGTCCTGTCCCTCCACAGAGCTGGTCTGTAACCGCACCTTTGACAAGTTCTCCTGCTGGCCTGACACGCTGCCCAACAGCACCGCCAGCGTCCCCTGCCCCTGGTTCCTGCCCTGGTACCAGAAAGGTAATGGCTGGGCAGGGGTGTATATGTGTGTGTGTGTGTGTGTGTGTGTGTACACATGTATGTGTGTGGGTGCTGCTCCAGGCAGCCATGCCTGGGCTAATGCACAGCGCCCGTGGTGGCTCTGGGGCCTGGCACACCCCATCGCCCTCCTCCCCTTGCAGTGAAGCACAGACACGTCTTCAAGACCTGTGGGCCGGACGGGCAGTGGCTGATGGGCCCCCGGGGACAGTCCCTGCGCAATGCCACGCAGTGTGAGCTTGACGCTGAGGACCTGGAGGCACAGGTGGGCAGAGCTGGGGGGTGGCCAGTGTGGGTCTCCCTGCCTGCCCCTGCCTCTGTCCTGTCTTGCTCTGCCCCTGCCCCTGCCCCTGCCCTGCCTGCCCCTGCCTGTCCCTGCCCCTGCCCTGCTCTGTCCCTGCCTGCCCCTGCTCCTGTCTCTGCCTGCCCCTGCCCCTGCCTCTGCCTGCCCCTTCCCTCACTTGCTCCCTCCTTCTCCAGGAAAAATTCGCCAAGACCTATGGCAGCTTCAAGGTGATGTACACTGTGGGCTACTCAGTTTCACTGTGTGCGCTGCTCCTCGCCCTGGCCCTGCTGCTGGGCTTCAGGTAGGGGCATGGGCACAGCCACCCGGCTGGGGGGCAGGCAGGGGCCAGGCCGGGGTCCAGGCACTGACAGCAGCTCCCTGCTTCCGCAGCAAACTGCACTGCATGAGGAACTACATCCACATGAACCTCTTCGCCTCCTTCATCCTGAAGGGCGTCTCCGTGTTGGTCATCGATGCCCTGCTCAAGACCCACTACAGCGACAAGATCGACGGCTACAATGTGCACATCTGGCTGAGCGACGAGGTGAGCCACAGGGCCGGTGGGGCCGTGGGCACGGATGGTGCAGCAGCCCTGAACCCTGCCCGCAGGCGGCCGCGGGCTGCCGGACGGCTACGGTCTTCATGCAGTACGGCATTGTGGCCAACTACTGCTGGCTGCTGGTGGAGGGCATTTACCTGCACAACCTCCTGGTTGTGGCCGTCTTCTCCGAGAGGAGCTACTTCACCCTCTATCTGTGCATTGGCTGGGGTGAGTGTGGACGGGCTGGCTCCCCGTCCCCATCCTCTGACCCTGACCTTGATCCTGCTGTGCCTCACCTGCCCCCTGCCCACCTCCCCTCCAGGGGCACCTATGCTGTTCCTCATCCCCTGGGTCGTTGTGAAGTTTCTCTATGAAAACGTCCAGTGAGTACCAGCCCCTGCAGTGGGTCAGCGCATGTGGGTGTGCGGGACATGGGTGGGTGCACATGGGACATGTTGAGGGATGGTGGGTACGGTGTGATGGCCCCGGAGAGGCTCCATGCCATCGCCTTGTGCAAGGAGCAGGGTGCCAGGCTCTGGCACTTGCTCAGCTGGGGCTGCTGAACCCCCGCCGGGCTCTAGCAGCCACCCGGTTGAGGGGCTGCCTGGCAGTCCCCACCACCCCTCTCTGCAGGTGCTGGACCACCAATAACAACATGGGCTTCTGGTGGATCCTTCGTTTCCCCATGTTCTTGGCCATCCTGGTAAGTCCGGAGCTGTGGCTCTGCCCACCACAGCCCTTTGCTCCGCATCTGCAAGAGCCCTGAGCCTGCTGCGAAAGGGGCTGCCCTGAAGAGGGGACAGAGCTGCCCTCCCTGACCCTGCCCTGCCCTGCTCCTCATGGCTCACTCTGCTCCACTGCAGATCAACTTCTTCATCTTCATCCGCATCATCCAGATCCTCGTCTCCAAGCTCCGTGCGCACCAGATGCGCTACACCGACTACAAGTTCAGGTGGGTGGTGGGCACAGCCCCGGCCCCGCATGCCCACGGTGCACACACTGGGGGGGGGGGGGGGGGGGGGGATGCACCCACCCTGTGACTCTGGTGCTGACAGGCCCCTCTCTGTGCAGGCTGGCCAAGTCCACACTGACGCTGATCCCACTGCTGGGCATCCATGAGGTGGTCTTCGCCTTTGTCACAGATGAGCATGCCCAGGGCACCCTGCGCTATGTCAAGCTCTTCTTCGACCTCTTCCTGAGCTCCTTCCATGTGAGCCCAGCCCCACACAGGATGGGCCCTCCGCAGGGACCCTCCGTTTCAGGAGGGGCCAGACCAGGGTTGGGGTTGGGGTCCGGTGGCACACCTCTCACGCCTCTCATCCCTCTGCCCAGGGGATGCTGGTGGCCATTCTCTACTGCTTCGTCAACAAGGAGGTGAGCGGGACGGTGCGGGAGCAGGCAGCCGGGGGGGCTCGGGCAGCCAGCAGGCATGGGGCCACGCTGACAGCAGCTGCTCGCAGGTGCAGGCAGAGCTGCTGAAGAGGTGGCAGCGCTGGAAGCTGGGGAAGGACCTGGCAGAGGAGTACAAGAACACTTACAGCCATGCACCCAGCGCCCGCAATGGTGCCGGCAGCGCCTGCGAGAAGCATCAGCTGGTGAGCGGCTGCACCAATGGGCTGGGGCGCAGCCCGGCCGCCATGCGCTCCAGCACCCACTACCTCGAGAGGACCAGCCGCAGCACCGCTGAGCACCTTGCCCTGGGGGACCGACACCACTGCTACGAGTTCCCCGAGACCACGGCCGAGAGCCACTTCTGAGGCTGCAGCTGGAGTGGGACAGCTGTGCTGGCCCCGCTGCCGCAGGCTGAGCCAGCTGGGGCAGCCGCCACCTCCCTCCCCAGCCCCATCCTCCTCCGGGCGCTGCGCAGGCTGTGCGGGACCCTGCCCACCCCGGTGAGGATGCCACGCTGTGCCAGATGTGCATGGGACAATGGACACGGCTGGGCCAGCCGCAGGTGAGGCACGGTGAGCGGGACCTGGACCTCTGTGGGGAGGTGATCTGTGGGGTGGGGGGATCTCTGTGTGTGGTGGGGGGGGTTCATCCTATGGTGCTGCCCTTGTGCGCCTTTGAGACCCTTTGCGCAGTGCTGTAATTTATCTGTCATAACTGTAAATAGGTGTGGGCCCATGCCGGGCTGCAGGGCCAGTTCTGCGTGCGTCTCTCTGTCTGGAACGGGTGTCTGGGGTGTGGGGACTGGGGATGCCGCAGCCCCAGACTGTGCCTGTGAGCACCCATGGGTGATGGCCATGGCCATGGAAGGGGAGCTGGGCCACCTGGCATGATTGGGCTGCACCAGAAGACAGCCCCGCTGCCTGCCCCGCTGCCTGGCTGCCTGCCCACAGGTGAGTGAAGCAGGCGTGAGACAGCAGCCGCTGCAGCGCTGCCAGACAGGGCTCCAGCTCCCTACCAGCACGCACTTTCCTCTGGCCACTAATCGGCTCTGTCCTCTCACTGCCAGGATCCCTTAATTAAATCATTTGGCTCTGCCCACCAGCACCCTGGCTCTCCTGGGCCACCAGTCGGGCAGCAGCTGCCGGCAGCACCGAGCACAGTGAGCAGCACCACAGGGTGTGGGGCTGTGGGTCCCGTCCCCCCCCCCCGTGCCGGTGGGCCAGGCTGGCTGTCCTTGGCAGGGAGGGAGTGCAGCGGGCTGGCACCCTAAGAGGCTTGTGCCGTGCACATGAGTGCTAAGCCCGGATGCCACGGCTTTGGGCACCACAATCGCCTGGTGTGCGGGGATTAGCCAGGCACACCTCCCCAGCCGGGGGCACCCTGCCCATCGGGTAGCGGTGGGATAGACAGCCGGCCCTGCCACAAACCTCTGCTGCCCCATGGGCCCTGGGCACGGGGCCATGCCTGTCACCCGCTACAGCTGGCCCCGCCTGGCCCTGAGGAGATGATGGTCCCCAGCTGTCCAGACCCCATGCACAGCCTGGCGCACGGGACGTGATGAGCAGGGCAAGCACTTGGAGCCATGCCCCAGCAGCTCCATGCACGAAACAGCAGCACTGGATGGGCAGTTGCCCTCCCCTGCCAAATCCCACCCTGTCCCAGCACTGCTCGCACTGCCACAGCCACAGCCCTGCCGGTCAGCACCAGGGATGGTGGGAGCCATGCTGGCTCCCCGGGGGGTAGCAGGGTCCCAAACTGCTGCGAGGGCGTCAGCGGGGCTGGCCGTGGTATGGGGAGCGCACATCCACAGTGCTGGCCCTGGCTGCACAGTGCTTGGCTCCCAGCAGCAGCGCCGGGCTGAGCAGCAGTAATTTTCCTCTGTTTACTTGACAACTAGCCGTCTGCCCCGGCCAAGCAGGGACCCGGCGTCCAGGGGCCAGTGCAGTGCACGCAGCAGGGACGTGGGGCAGAGGGGTCTGGGCTGTGGTGCCAGGGGCTACGAACCTATGGCAGCAACACTGTGGAGCAGCGCAGCAGTGCTGTGGGGACACATCACCCGCGGGGGAGTGATGCTGTGGGGCTGAGTGGGCAGGGGTTCAGGTCTGCCTGACCCCCCGGGTGCGGGGATGGGGATGGGGATGGGGATGGGGACAGGGATGGATCCTGCCCAGAGCCGCAGTGCCCGAGCCAGCCAGGGCAGCCCCCGCAGAGCTGCTGGCCCCCATGGCCGCTGCCGTCACTGCAGCCTCCTGACGTGGTAACAAGCCTAATTGAGGCAAATTGCTAGAGCACGAAGCAGTTTCTGGGAAGGTAAATATGGTCATCGAACGGCGCCGGGTCCTGCGCCTGTTGCTCTAGCATTGCCATGGCAACACCCCACTGTCATCCCCTATGGCACCCTGACGCCCCACTGGAGCCAGGCTGGCCCTACAGTACCAAGGGCACTGGGACCCCCAGACCCTGCCCAGGCAGGGTGACGTGCAGTGCTAGGGCCCTGCATCTGCCACACCATGACGGGGACCCTTTGGGAACCCCCAAGCCAACCCCAGCCCACAGGATGTGCCTGTGGTAACACCCTGTGTCCTCTGGGACTGTGGGGCAGCCCCTGGCACTGCCCCATGTCCCCACAATCCCCTGTCCCCTGCACAGCCCCTTGTGTCCTGCCATCCTGCCGGCAGGCTGGCTGGGTCCGGCACCCCAAGGGGTCTGTGTCAGGGATGGCAGATCCCCGGGCCCAGCACCGTCCCCACTGAGGGGACCGGGGCACCTGGCAGTGGCTGGCTGGGGGTTGGAGCTGGCAGCACCAGGCACAGCTCCGAGCAGGGACGGTGTCTGCTGGTGACCAGGAGCCTCGTGCAAGCGCCTGATGTCTGCCTGTGCCAGGGCCCGCTGGAGCATGTCTCCTCCCTTGGAGCTGCTCACCACAGCCCTGTAGCACCCACCTGTAGCCTGTGGCCCTTGCGCCCTGGTCGTCCCCCCCCTGCTCCCTCAGAGCCACGTGGTCCAGCCAATGGCTCCCCAGCACACATGGACCCCTCAGGACTGCTGAGCATGGCCCCTCCTCGAGTAGCAGCACAGCTCCTGGGACCCCAGGGAGAGCAAAGAGTGAGCAGGGCTCCCGCAGCCCCTGGTTGCAGGGCCAGCGCTGGCCCAAGGAGCTGGCTCCCACAGGGCTGCCATCGGCATCCTTTCCCATCACCACAGAGAGTCTTTGGCAGGGGACAGCCTGCTGCCCCTATGCTGCCATGCCTGCCGGCTGCTGGCGCTCTGGCTGCACCCAGGGCTGAGGGCAGAAACTCCACTCACAGTGGGTGCTTGTGGGATGTGGCACCCACCCTACACTGCTGTGGGACAGGGCAGGCAAGATGTGAATGGCTTGGAGGAAGCTGCCCCTGCCCCTTGCCCCGGAGTCCCTGCTGGGGCCGCAGTGAAGGCTGTGGCTGGAAGACCCTTTCCTGCCATGGCCTGGCACTGCCCGCAGCAAGCGTCATCCCTGCGTGCACCCTGACAGCTCCCCACACAGCACCAGCACCAGGCTGCACCCCCATACCCCGGGGTACATGTCAGGCAGCACAACCTGCACAACACCCACACTCACAGACACACACAGACACACGCGCGCGCACACATGCATGCCTCGGCTGCCTGTTGGGACCGCCTGTTCCCGATGATGATGGGCGGAACGAAGGCACTGCCACCAGCCCGCGTGCCCTGGGGAGACAGGCCTGGGGGGCAGAGGCTGGACCCGGCTGCAGCACAAGTCCCTGGCTGTGGGGCTAAACCCAAGGTGTGGAGTGGGGCCAAACCATTAAATCGCCCAACCCAGCCTGCCTGGGCAGTGCCCCCCCCCCGCTGCAGCCAGGCACCCCGGGGCCACAGCGCCTCGCAGGAATACTCCCACTTATCAAGGGAATTGAGCACCGCAAATTGGTCTTCTAAGTAGATTTTGCCCGCTGCCGTCCCCTCTTCCCACTGCTTAATTCAATGATACAACACATACCTCTCTTCCTCCTACTGTTTAATCTAATGATAAGCACCGTATCCGAGTCACAGGGAAAATAAACCCTTGCCGAGTTTGATTTTTTTATAGGTAAACAGCTTGATTTCTCTGGCCTGCGGCCTCACTCTCTCGCAGGGGCACCCCCCCGCCACCTGACTTCTACACTTCTCCTGCACTGCCTCACTGCCCTCACCCCCATGGTTTGTTATTAGTCTTTATAAAAATCGCCTGTTTATACAATGATTTTTGTACGACATTTCATTAGGGTTCAAGCGACTGATTTGCCTCTGGCTTTACAGCACCCAAGCAAAGAGAAAAACAAGGCAGAGGCTGGCAGGGTGGGGCTGCAGGACCCCCGTACATGCCCTTGGGGACACTTGCAGCCCCCAGGTCTGTGGCGTGCGCCTGGCTGAGGGGAGCAGTGCTGGGCACCACGGCAGCCAGCCAGCAGCCTGCCAGATTGGGGAGGAAGGGAGGTGGACACCACACAGAGCCCGTCCCACACCGGGCCGTGAGCCCCGCTGGGCACAGGCAAGCCAGCCCTGCCTCGGAGGAGCGAGCCAGCCAGCCGGCTGCAGCAATCTGCGCCGGAGCATTGGGCACAATGCACAGACGAGCTGCTCAGAGGCTGCCGCAGTCCAGCTGTGCCGGCAGCATGCGGCCAGCTCCTGGTGTGCTGGGGCAGCTCTTGCCCACACACAGCCCCATCCCGTTCCCTTCGCACCATGCACTGCTCCCTCCCTCGGGCAGCCCCAAGGTGCCGGGGGGTCCCCCAACCAGCAGGCTCTGGCCACTCAGCTGGGACAGGTTGCCTTCCTCCAGCATCACCGGCCCCAGCTGGAATCCCTTCCCATCCCCTCGAGACACACGGACCCAGGACACACAGTTCCAGATGTGCTCAGAACTTCCAGGCAGGGCAGCCCCACTCAGCTCCACGCTCCCTGGACATGGGGCACACCACGGGGCCCTCCGGCCGGAAAAGTCAAGGAGAGGGGCTGTGACAGCAATAACTGTCACCTCTCGCCCCTGCTCCCCTGAGGGCGCTCACTCCCCACAGGCTACAGTGAAGCTGGGCCTGGCAGCACCGGGGCGAGGGAGCGGGCCCTGGGGCAGCTCCAGCAGAGTCAGCAGCAAGAGGGGCTGAGGCACCGTCCCGCTGTGCCAGAACCAGGCAGCACACCCCGGCACGTGAGCGCCCTGTGAATATTTTGGTGATGGGAGGTAAACAGGGTCGTGGCTAAGTATAAAGAGATGCACTTGAGAAGAAATTCTAGCAATGCTAAGTATAGTTTAAATGCTATTAAAGCAGGGGAGGGAAGAGGATATGAGTGTATTAATAGTCTCAACATTTAAATCTTTGGTCCGGCGACAGCTCCTAGGATGCTGGCTTGCAGGAGGGCTGCCAGAGCCCAAGGGCATTGTGCTACCAGTGCACAGTGCCAGGCTGCACATGCTTGCGGTGAAATTAAGAGCCCAGCGCAAGTGCAAAGGCAGGATCCCTCCTGGAAAAAAAATAAATAAAAATAAGAGGCAGCTTCTGCTCTCTGCGTTACTTCTCCTTAGGACTTGGTCAGGCCTGAAAAGGTAAGGAAAGCCCTGGCCTTTATTGCCAGTGCTGAAGTCTGAAATGGAAAACACAGAGCTTCAGCCACAAAATAGGAATGTTTTGGAAGTCTAAAAAAGGGAAGAACAAGGGTCCTGCCCCAGTAAGGCTGTAGGTGCACATGGGCCAGCGCCGACAGAGGGGCGGGCACATGCAGCTGGCAGGCACAGGCAGCCAAGGAACCAAGGGGGGGATCGGGCAGGGAACAGCCCTCTGGGACACCGCGGCTGGGACAGCCACCTCCCCGGGCCTTCCCAGCACCACACCAGGCACGGCACACCAGCACTGTCAGGAGCGGCCGGGCAGCATCCCGCACACTGCTCCACCGCCAGGCGCAACCCCTGCGGTGAACAGCTGAGGCATCAGCCCCCTGCCCATCTGAGGCAGCTGTGGAGCAGGGGCAGTGGCAGGCCGCATCACACGGAGGCAGACCCAAAAGGACACCAGCTTTTATTTACAACACTCCTCAAGTGACAGACAACAGAAAACAAAAACATAAACATAAACAAAACAAAACCAAAAAGGGAACAGTATAGCTCAACGACTCAACAAAGGAAAGGTAACGCAGCCACAACTCCCCCCGCACCCCTCCCAAAGCCCACTGGCACTGGGCAGAGACCCCGGTAGCCCCCTCCCCGCCGGCTCGGAGCACAGGCGGGCAGGGGGCTGCTCCCACCACTCCCCAGTCTTCTGGGGGCATAGAGACATGGCCAGCACGGCTGCTCTGCTCAGATGGGTGAGGATGGCGGAGTCACTCTCCCTCTCTCAGAGGCAATGATGCAGAAACCACCCGAGCCTTGCCAGGAGTGAGGGGCCCAAGCAAGCCCCNAAGGGTGCATGTCTGGAAAATGGTGTTAGTACAGAAGAGCACGGTGCTGCTCAGGCCAGGATGCCAAGGAGCTTCTTTCCGCACAGTCAGCATCAGCGGCCCCCCCAGTGCTGCTGCCTCCTGTAGAGCTGCCAGAGCACCGAGGCCGGGGGTGGGGGGGGCTAAATGTGGCCCTGCGCCCCCCTCTGAGCACCTCTCAGGCACCTGGGACTGGGGCCGGTGCTGACACCCCGTCTCTCTCCATCTGCAGGGAGAGGGGAGCAGCTCCATCTCCAGCACCGCAGGGATCTGGCCCAATCTAAAGAATGAGGAAAATCCCACCTTGGCTACAGATCCACAAGCTCTGGCAGCACTAATGAGTCCCAAGCACTAGCAGCCCAGGTACAAATTAAGCCCTCCCACAAGGGAGCAAGGAACAGCCAGTGTGACCTGCCCAGCAGTCAGCTGCACTAAAGGTGTTGAACCGGGGCTGCCCATCTGTCCCAGAGCGCAAGGACAGAACCAACTCTCCTCCTTTTTTCCCCCAGCCCGCCCCAGCGGCACAGAAGGGATCCTTGGTGCACAAAAGGGAGCGGAGAACTAGCACTGCCTCTACTGACGACACAGCCGCTCTGCCGTGCACCACAGCCCAGGGAGCCCACGTACCCAGCGCACCAGGGGCAGAGACGGAAGGAGAACGGGAGATCTGTGAGCCCAGAATGAAGTGGGGGAGGACAGCTTGAGGCCAGAGAAAGCTATGAGTGGGGGGCTGGAATTCTTTGCAACAGGCTCTGGGCATCCTCAGTGAGCCCCTGAGCATCTTTGATTTCAGGTAGCTTCAGAGCCAGCCCCAAAGCTGACTGGCTCTCCTGCGGGCTTTTGGGAGTACAGACCAGAAGAAGAAATCAACACAAAATCTCAAATTAAATCTGCTTGAGGACCTTAGGAGACCAGCCGATCCACAGGGAGGACCTGCCTTAGGACTTCTTTGCATCCTGTGTGTTCCTCCTCTTCAGATCACTCAGGTCAACAGGTTTAAACGCTGCAGGGATGACAGGAGAGGACTTTGGCGGCAGAGGCCGCACCGCAGCACCCTCCCAGCCCGCACGGGCTCCCTGGGGCTGGCCATCCCCTCCGGCAGGAGCCAGGGGAAGGGTGCCCCCCACCCCCCTCACCTTTGAGGCTGGGGTTCGGCATCTTCTCCACATACTCCTCAACCAGGCTGCGCTCGGAGCCCATCTGGCTGCGCAGGTCACGCTCCACACACTGCCAGGCTGCGGAGAGGACACACGGGTGAGGGGACCGCCCGCCTCAGGCGGCGCCTGGGCACAGGCCCAGCCGCCGCCGCGGCCCCCGCGACCCCCGGAGCCCCCCGGCCTCCGCCCCCGCTCACCCTCGTAGATGAAGCGCACATTCTCCTCATGGGCCGGCGTGAAAATCTCGCTGCCGGCGCCGGGGGAGCGCGGGCCGCCGCTCCGCTTGCCGTTATAGACCACGCGGGACACGGGGGAGCTGAAAGAGAAGCGCGGGGCTGAGCCGGGTCCGGGGCCGCAGCTGGGCCCGGAGCCGGGCGGGGCTCACCTGGCCATGGCGTCGTCCGCACGGCGGCTGGGCTCGGCTCAGCTCGGCTCGGCTTGGCTGCGGGGAGAAAGGAGAGGGCGGCCAGGCCGGG
>VZTV01049001.1:40570-55187 GCA_013400875.1 Anhinga rufa
ACGGAAGCGCCGCAGTGCGCAGGCGCGCGCACACCCCCACCGCGTCCGCCCCGGGCTGCCAGCCCAGCCCCGGCGCCGCCCGCCCAGGCCCAGCCCGGGCCCGCTCCTCGCCCCTGCCCCGCTTCAGTCCATCGTGGTGGCCTGGAGGAGCTCCACCAGGTCCTTGTACTCGGGGTCGATGAGGTCCGAGGGCTTCTCCCCGTCGTCGGTGGTGGCCTCCAGGCTGGCCCCGAGGGAGAGGAGGTACCTGAAGGGGACGGGGAGCTGAGCTGGCGGGGCCGTGGCCTGCCGGCAGCCCCTCTCGGCTCGCGCGGCTCCCCCAGAGCCCACTGCCACGATGCCCAGGCACGACCCCAGGGAGCCTTAAGGCCTGGGCAGTCCTGCATGTACCGCAGGTACTGGGCACCCTCCTAGGAGGAGACCCCCCCGGAGCCAGGCCCAGCCCCGCCGCCGTCGGCTGTGGCTCCCGGGGCTTTGCAACATGTGGGTGTCCCCTCACCTGGCAATGTCAGCATAGCCATCGCTGCAGGCCATGTGCAGGGGTGTCCACCCATTCTCATCCTTCTGGTGGATGTCAGCACCATATTTAACCAAGAGCTTGACACAGTCCAGGTTTCCAGTAAGCACAGCTTCGTGGAGGGCCGCCATGCCTAGAAGAAAAGGATTTGTTAGCCCTGAACAGGGGCGAGGAGTCTCTAAATGCTGAGCTTACAAGTGCCAAGTTGTCCACAGCCCAGGAAAGGGGGGATGCCAGCAAACCCTCGTTATCAGGGAGATGAGTTTGGGGAAAGAAACAAAGACTGAGTAAGCAAAAGGAGCTGCCACAGGTTTCTGTTCCCCTTCTACAGCATAAATACCCTCTCTAAGAATGTGTAGCACCCACCTCCCCACTGGGCCAGGCAGGACAGGTTAAGGAATGAGGAGCTGCCCTCTCCTGCAGAGCTCCTGGCCAGCAGCCTGCCCCAAGCCCTGACCAAGACTCTCATGGGGACACAAGAAGAGTGTCTCTGGGGTCCTGCTCTGTCCAAGTTTTGGAAGCTCCTTATAGAGCAAGTAATTTAGCAATTAGTATAGGTAGGAGGAAGCCCGGGGTCATTTGAGACCCTGTCTCCGTGGCCATGCGACAGCAGAAGCTGAAGCCAAGCACAAGAAAGGGACAAATCTGGGCTCTGCACCAGCCGGTATGGATCAAGGCATTCCATAAAGAGTTGCTAGTGAGGTTGGGTGCAAACATAACACAATGCCTTCCCCACAAACGTAAATGCCACATTTCCAAAGATCCTCATGTGTGAGAAAGAGCAGTGTTTGTGAGAAATGGACAGAGCCAGGAACAAAATGCAGAGCCTTGCTTCTCCCCACTTTTCCCCCAAGCTGGGGTGGAAGGCAGCAGCCCCGCTGTCCCATCCAGAGCTCCACAGACCAGCCTGTGTTCAAGGCTCCTTTTCTAGGTCCCACTGCACTGCAGGTGCATCATCACGCCTTGTAGGGACCCAGGGGGTAAGCCTCCCTCCTTCCCATAGCGTGCGCTGACCACGCTGTTGAGGGGAGATGTTGGGGCACTGGCGTGGGGCTGTCTTGGGCCCTGCTTGGCAATGTTAGGGGTAGTACTCCTCACTAGGGAGGAAAATGACTTAATTCCAACCTGCTGAAGGCGGCCCATGTTCTAGCTTTGGCCGCACGGCTCGCTCTCAGCTCCCTCACAGCCCAGCTGAGCCATGCTGCTGTGCAGATTCCAGCTCTGCCAACCCCAGCAGCACTCACCAGAAGGGTAGATGGTGTCCAGCGTCACCTTCCTGGCACGTATGAATCTGCCCACCTGCTCCAGGTCCCCCTGCCTGATGTGGTCCTGAAAGACGACGTCATTAGGGAAGCGCACAGTGCGTGAGGCTCTCAGTCTCTGGGCGTACCGACTGTAGCGGGACACTGGGAGTGGGTAATAGTCCTTCATGCTGATCGCAGCCTCCAGACACTGCAGAGGAAGAGGACGAGCAGAGGCATGGGGGGCTGCAGGAGCAGCCGGAGTTGCTCAGTGCTCAGCCCTACCACTCGCTGGCCTCGAAGCACTGCTTTCTCCTCTCCTGCCTGTCACGTCTCTCCTTGCTATGGAAGTGTGATGGCAACCACACTGCCGCACTCCCTCTGCACCCGCGTCGGTGTCCCTGGTGGGTGCAAGTTCCCTTTGCCAGCAGGGAAGCAGCAGCTGCGGGGCTCTCCCTACACCACCATGCTGCTGCACGCAGATGGCGGCACTGGGCACATGCAGTTCACCCGCAGGCCCTTGGCCCAGGACTGATGGTCCTCCAGGGGCATCGTGTTATATAGGCTCCCATGAGCTATTTTGAGGACATGCAGCTCATGCTATTTGCCACGATATGTTGTAATCGAGCCGCCCAGACCTGCAGCCTCCCACTTTTGGGCAGAAGTTGATGTCTCATCTTACCACCCACCTGTTGATGTGCCCATCCAAGGGGTCAAATCTACTGTTGCTTTTGCATGGATAGCCCTTCAGAGGAGCCCAAGGGCCTGAAAAACAGAACTTCCCAGCAGCAAGCCCTCACAGAGACACGTACACGTGCCAGGGAAAAGCATGATCACCAAGCGAGGGGAACCAGCCGCTCATGTACCTACCGGCCAGGGCAATGCAGACGTGTCAGAGCTACAGTGCCAAATACATTCAGAGCTAAGTCACTCTCCTGTAGTTGCATCAGATGACTTGAAAGGAGCAGAGTGAGCTCTGCTGCCCAGCACAACTGCCAGACAACGTACAACTAAGCATGGAGAACACCAACAGCACATTGGATATTATCCCTTGCAAGGACAGAGGTGCTGCCAGTGCTCTTCATGTAGGCACAGAACCAGAAGCCTACAATGCCAGTCCATAATGTTCAATGTCTTACTTCAAACTCAGAAGCAGCTGCTATGTAAGGGCAGGCTTCTACAAAACAGCCTCAGAATAGCTGAAGAATAGCACCACCACCAGACAATTCCTGCATTCGCTGCTCTCCAGCTGTAGCTGTCAAAGGCCCAAAATGGACCATTTACCACAGAGCAATCTTTCAGATCCACCAAGGGTTCAAGCAACAACTGCTCCTCCATCCTTTTTCCCCATCAAAGTTTGCTCATTTCAGATACACAAGCATATTGTGCTCTGTTTCACACTGATGGGGATTGTCCAGGCAGGACACTGAACTCCCCTGTGGTGCATCAGGAAAAATCCCTGTCCTGTGTTAGGAGTCACAGAGACTTCATTCTGCCCCTTCTGCACCAGACCCTTGTCCTGAACCCCGCCAGCAGCGAAGCTGACAGCTCCATCAACCATACACCTGAGAACTGCCTGCTGCACTTATTCATCTTCTGGCAGGCACATTGATCTTTTTGTTGAGCATCTCTGCTCAGCAGTACATCAGACAGAACACTGTGCAATAGGAGGCCAAGCTATCTGCTGTGGAGACAGAACACTTTGAGCCTGCTTTCTTGGAACAGCAATTAGCTGTGTACACAAGATGACTCTGATGGAGACCTGCTCTGCCAAGAGCAGCCTTGGTGTATGAGAAAAGCCCTCCTCCTCTGAGCAAAGCAGGACTCAAAACAACAAACAGAGAACCACTGCAGGGCTCAGCCTTGTTTATACTTTGACTGGCTCCACAAATGGACCTTTTTGAGCCAAATCCTAGCCAGCACCTTCCAGTGGCACTTCATACTAGCAGCGCTCTCTTCCTCTGCACTCTGAAACACAAGGTAGCTTTCTCACTCAGAAGCAACTACCACTAACCAGTGCTGACACCAGCCAGTAGCACCGCCTGCTCCATTGGGGTATGGCAACAGCAGCTGGGCTGCACTAAGGACAAGTCCCCTGCCTGCCTTCAGACACACAAGGTCACAGCCCTAGAGGGAGGCATCTGCAAAGACCCTTCTCCACAAGGATCTAACCCCAGGTAACAGTCAAACACAACTGATTGCTACTGCCTGTTCTGTTAGTAAACACTGTTTTCCAATCCCACAGTCAGCAATTGCCTGTTCAGCCCCAGCACTGCTGTGCCAAAGGTTTGAGCACACCGCACCAGGACTTGGCAGGAGCTCCATTCTCAGAGGAACCACAGAAGGAGGCTGGAGCTGTAGATAAATGTTGTACAACACTTCTGTTCCACCACCCCAGTGCACCCATATTCGGTGACAGGCACCAGTAGCCTGCCGAGTTGCCCTCTAGCTTCTCCATGCCCTCACATGTGACATTTATAGCATGTTTTCTTACAAAAAATATTTTCAGCAGTAAGTGACTGGCTTGGAAATAGCAATGTAGCTCACTGGGTCATATGAGCCTGACTAGCAGAGCTACAGGCAGCCCCTGGTTCCCCTGTAGGCAAATTCCTCGGTTAACTGCTCAAGAGCAATGAGGTCCTCTCACCTCAGGCCAGCTGGCAAGCAGAGCTGCTTATTCTCAGAGCCCAAGCCAATGTCCCCTCACTAATAGATCTGTTAGTTGTCTGCCTGCACAAGCTGATTTAATCTGGATATGGTCATGTTGAAGTTCTTTTCCCTTATAGATTATGCAAGTACTAATTTATCCAGGTTAAGTTACCACCTGCAAAACTGGAAGCATTCAGAAAGTATAGTTTATCTCAAAAATGTGGTATTTAGTGAAAGTGAGAAAGCTGACAAACACCATTTTTGTAGAGTCCCTTGAGAATCACCCTAGAACTCTGATCCTCTTTCAGGTCAGGTTCAAATATATTCTTTCTACATTCTGATAAAGACAAAGACATAATAGTATTAAAATCTCAACTTTATTTGGCCAACAAATTCAATTCCAATGTTACTGTAGCGGAATGCTAAGAACCAGCCTGATGCAGCTCAGGCCTTTGAGGCACTCCCACATTCAAGTTCCTCCCCAAAACCCAGTAATTGCAAGTGTCCTCTTTGATCTGTTTTATCAGGCCCTCCCACACCACCCACCTGGTCAACCCATTCAAAATAATGCATGGAAAGTGATTGCAAAAGTCTTGCATTTGATCAAAAGGATGGCAACATAGCTAAATATCATCTAAGCTGGTGAGCCAGCTATCACCTCCACCCTAAGAGCCTGCCACAGCCAGTGCACACAGTATTCCACCCTTCCAGGTGTTTGCAATAGTCATCTCCAAGTGTCTTAAAGCACAGGGGAAGTAAACATCTGCCCAGCATGAAGAGAAGCACCTTCATATACACCTGTCACACCAGGATGATGCCATCAGCCTACTGCCTCCTTTCCTATATATACTGAAGGCTGATTCCAGGGAAGAACAGCTGAGACCATTAAGGACCCTGCCAGGTGCAGAAATCAACTATGGACTTTAGTTTTAAAAGAAAAAAGGAAATAAGCTTTCTTGGAAGATGTTAGTGGCAAGGCTCCAGAATGTTGGGCCATTGAACTCATGCTACCACTTCACAATCTGCTTCTACCCAGAATAGAATAATTCAAAACAAGAGCTGTGTACAAAAAAGTACATCACAATAAAAAAAATGAACCCAGCTGGCTGGGCTGGCTACCAAGTGACAGATCCCTTCTCAAAAGCAAAAAGAAAGAAAAGATAGTCAAGGGTACAGACAAGTGAGGGTAAAGTGTTGCTTTAAAAGCCAATCCCTGGATTTCCAGTCATTCACCTTCTGCTTTAAATCTTAATGGGTTTCTGACTCCCTGGGCTGCATAACAGCAGCCAATTTAGTGTCTGATTTTTTGGGTGAGATAGATCAGTCTTCTCTTTACAATTCATCCTTTTGGATTTTCTGCTCATCATCACCTTCCTCAAGGTCTGTTTCTTCATCTGTCTCCAGGTCCTCCAGATCCTGTATAGGTTAAAGACAGCTACTGGTTTCTGGCACATTAGGCAGATCCAAAACCAAACACAGAATAGCATCTCTAATCTGTTCACTGTTCTCTGCTGCCACATTAACAAAACATCCAGAGTCTTCTACCAAGATTTGGGACATTAAGGATTAGAAACCCCTGGAAGCTGGTACCTGCACCTGTAACACCCTCCACCCTGGCAGGCAAGGAGATTCCAACTAGATCTATTGCATACATAATGTTCATTATGCTGCTCAAGTTCCAGGTGCTAAGCAGGAGCTCTCAATGAAGAAGCAGCCCTTTAAGTACTCCAGCAGTTTGCACGACAACCAGAGACGGCTTGCGCAAGTTGAGGTTATAATATCAGTTTCCATGCATTTGTGTTTAAGCCTCCCAAGAACATTCATTTCACACCCAGCTGAAGCATTCCCAACAAAAGGAGTCCATTAAAGGCAATGGCCAGCCAGGCTGCAACTGAACAGGTCACATTTTATGATGTGGGCACTTTTGTTCACCAACAACATCCTTTCCTGCCACATAACAACCCAGGATATTATTTTGGACTGCGGATTCAAGCACAGCACCAGATCCAACCCACACTCCATATTCTGAGGGCCCAGAGTACTGTATTAATATTACTCACATCATCAGCTGCTGCACCATCCTGACCTCCACTCTCCAAGAATTTTTTGAAGCCTTCTAGCGTCCTCTCCCCATTATAGTCAATGACCTACACAGGAAAAAACATCAAGATAATGGTTATGGGCACCTACAGAACCACACCCCTGGAGAGGAGAATTCTTTCTGAGCAACAGTTAACATGCCAAGCAAAAGGGAATTTAAAAATTCACCTTCACCCATATGAGACGAAGGAAAACAGCTCAGCCACTAGACTTCAGAGAGCACTGCGAGGAAAGAATAGCCTGCAGATGAGCATACTGTCCTCTGCTATGCTCCCTTTTTTCCCCATTCCCACTTCCCACCCCCACCAGACTCTTTCCTACAGCCCAGCCCCCCAAAGGGTCTCGGATGTCCTGTAGACTTGATGCACTCCATCCCTACAGAATAGAGAACCCTCCCCAAAGGCCTTGTCCAAAACAGAACTCAAGCAGGCAACTAAGCATTTCTAGTGCTCCCTTGTTGTGCAATCTGTATAAGGTCAGCTGCCTTCTTACATTTCTGCCAGAGCCTGCAGGGAAGAACTTGAGTGTGGGGAAGCTGTGGATTTTCACTGCATCTACTTCATTGGCTGTTGAATCCATCTTGGCAATGATGATGTTCTCATGGTCCCTGTAGGTCTCTCCCAGCTTGTCCCAGATAGGAGCCAGTTGCTTACAGTGACCACACCAGGGGGCATCTGTTAATTAGAAAAACACATCTACCACCACCAACCTAACAAGTTACCACCATTCCCCCTCAGCCTCCATGCCAGAGTACACACACATCTTCTTCAACCAAAGCCCTTCAATCTTCAGCCCTTTGTGGCTTAGATTCTCCAAGATGCTTTTTCCCTAATCCTAGTTATGCAATATTTTGGCACTCCTTTCATGCCAGTTACTGGAATCAGCTGTTGATGGATACTTACAGAACTCTACAAAGACATTCTTATTCTCATCAAAAGCCACTTCTTCAAAGTTCTTCCCAACTAGAATTTTGACAGGCTGCTTGTCCCAGTCATCAGGAAGATCTTGACTCATCAGGTGGGGCTGGAATAAGTAGTGAAATGCAGATACATGGTTTGCTACACAGCTGCTTGGAATGTACATGCAGTCACACATCCCAGAAAACCCAAGATTAACCACCCCCCTCAGTGCCTCATAGGCTGTGAGCAATCAGATGAATCAGTCACTTCCTCTTCTGCTTACAGAAAGTCTCCTTCCCACCCTGAACAAGTAGGAATAAGAGGTGCTCTTGCACAGAGAGAACTGCAATTGAGCTCTGTAGGAAGGAAACAGTATTGCTGACAGTATCATTCCCACAGAACTGAGTTTAGCTAAACAGTCACTACTGGAGTAAGCTTCAAATGGCTACCTCCAGCAGATTAGAGCTGGAAGCTCTTTAAACTGTGCCACGAGTTCACACCTTCCAAAGATTGTTGGTAGAAAAAGCAACTGGATAAACAGCACAGTTACCATAAGCAGCAGAAACAGCAGGCTGATTGTACTCAGGTACCAGTACAGAGCTTGCTTTCTTACAGTCTTCATGCCCCAGTAGTTCCACCTTTCATTTCTCAGTACAAAGCCCACTAGATATTCTGTACATTAGTTGGAAGGATTTTCTCCAGACAACTCAGCTCCTCAGAGGGAGCATTTTTTATACTTGCTTAGCCAGTAGGTTTACCACCAGCAGCATTTTTCTTTACCTTGATCTTGCCCTCCAGGAACTTATTACAGAACTCTTTGATCTTGTCTGCTGTGAGGTCATCCGATTCAGGTTTGTATTTGGTCATTTCTTCCTCCAGTGTGATCAGACGTACAGCTGGACATTCTTCTTTCTTCAGGCCAAAAAACTCCAAAATTCTCTGGTTGTCACTGTGGTCGCTGTCTATGAAGATGAACAGGATCTTTGGAGGAAAAAGTCAAAGGCAGTATGGTGAAGACTTGGCTATCAATACTTTACACACACTCTTGCATGGGTAGTAGCTGAACTGGCCCCTCTTCCTTCTCCAAGCCCATTAGAGGGCACCCTGTCAGAGCACAAGCACTGGAGCCGCAACAGTTCAAGCAGCATGCAAGGAGACCTGGCACTGATGTTGATTAAGGCAGTGTCAGATTTACATCCCCAAAAAGGAGAGTCAGGAGTTAACTGCTATTCCTTCAACTCTTGTGCAAGCCAGTAAGTGACTCAGTCACCTATTGTCAAGGGAGTCAGGTAGACAGAGCTAGCTTCAATTCCTCCTCCACAGCTGTTAAGCTGATATAGACAGGGCTACACTTCTCTGCAGGAGGTGGTCACTTAATTCATAAATCCAAGAAAGCCATCTCACCTTCCCTTTGAAGTTTCCAGCTGCACTCTTGAAGTTATCCAGTTTCTCTTGGTAGTCAGACACGCTTTTTGGTAGGAACAGCAGAATATGAGTCTTGATTTCTCCTCCAAAGATTTTAGGAGCAGTCTGAGGAGTAGGAAATAAACTTTATTTTTGGAAGAGAGGTAAATCAGCGTCAATACCAGCTTGGCTCTGCTCTTCTGACTGGACCACAGGAGCCTCCAATACTACAGGGACTGCTTTGATCAGCAAGCTTATGCCTCCTTTCCCTTGTGTTCTTCACACTTCTCCATAACCCCAAACCAGTGTCAGCTCCAAGATAAAACACAACCACACAACCTACAATTTAAACTTTGTTATATTCATACAGTAGCTGTGGGAAGAGGCCTTACCAAGTATCTGAAGACCTACCTGTTCAGTGAACTCTATGACCAGAGGCAGTGCATTAGACTTGATGAAGTTCAGTAAATTATCTTTTGTGAGATCCCCTTCAAAGTTGTTACGGCCTTCATCAAACTGCAAAAACAGAATTGCCTTAGAACACTTCCATATCCCACAGAAGTCTCTTTCAAGAAGAGAGATGCATTCACACCAGACTCACTGCCCCAGTGGATCTCAGCCGCACTTATTCAGAGCAGACTTTCACCTCTCAACAAGGTCACCACATGGTTCACATAAAATCTGGATCAAGGTGCTCATCTTCCTGGCAAGCAAAGCCTAAAATCACCCCCTAGAAGGTGAGCAGCAACAAGACAGTCAACTTCGATCCTGACATTGCTCTACAAGTCACCAAGAAGGACTTTTAGCAGCTTTGTAGAAGGCACTAGGCAGACCAGGGAGAACCTACCGGAGCACAGACAGCTTTCTGCTCTGCAGGAATTAGCAGTGCCAGAGCAGATGAACGCACTTTAACCAGACAGTGCTATGAGAGAAGTCTGACGGCAAAGCCCACTATGCACTGCAAGTAAATAGTAATTTACTCAGCTCTGTGGGATTGTTTCAGTCTCTATTGTTAGAGACAACAGCACGTGTTTAACATGCACATTGCACTGGAGGTGCCAGATCCCTTTTTATATTAGGGCATACCTGTACCCTGACCAAGATTCTCAGAACCCTCTCTGGCAGCCTGGAAAGGGAACAGCTGTAGAGGATCATCAAGGTTAGAGAGGATGTACAGGATAGCACAGCAGTCCCATGGCAGGGCAGTGCTCAGAGTTAGTGGCAGAAGCAAGAGCATGGACTCAGATAACCTTCTGTTAGAGGAAGCATATCAATCTCAGCTGAAAAGCTGAGCAAAAACACTTAACATTGGAAGTTAACTTTGTAAATACTTGAAAGGATATTGAATATCCCCTTTGTGCCTTCAGAACAAGTAGTTCTAAGGTCTTTGCAGGTCTGGACAACTCAAAGAATAAGACAAGAATGACTAGCCAACACACCCTCTCAGTTTAGAGCCACCTAACTGCAGGAAGGTGAGCCAAAGTCCAAAAACATAATTGTTGTTAAAATAAACCATCTGGCTCTTATGCCCTGGTATTTGGTTACCATGGGTGCTCATTTTCACCTTGGTTTGGGGTGGACATATTTGAGAGCTCTCACAGCACTACCATGGCATCACACCAGAACAGGAGCAAGGAGGCAATGTCTACAGGCTGAAAGGCACCTCACCTTCTTTCTTCCACATAGCACAGAGCACTTCTGTGGTGTCCCAGCCCTCCAGTGGTTCAAGAACAGCCTTTCAGACCAAGGTTCCTCCACTCCTAACACGGCTGACAGAAGCTGCCAGGTGCAGAATTGCTTTTCATTCCAGATGTACCCACTTATGGAAAACAGCTTGAAAATTCCTCTACTGTTAAAGACCATTCCTGCCACTGCCCCAGTTCAGAAGCAGAGGAAGCCTTAACAGAACTCACAGGGCTTAAGGGTTAGAGGACAGTACATCAGGTCAACGCAAGTCCATTCTACAGAGAGCTAAATATTAGAAAACATACAGGTAACTAAACAAAACCCAGGGTAAGAACTTGTCAGTGCTGGATGCCCTAGCTGTAACCCAGCCACTTCAAAGCAACATCATATGTTGCCCTGCTCAGAGCCCGATGCTGGTACTCCCCACAGCCCCAAAGAGGTGGTCAGTTTTAGAGGAGCATATCTATTTGGACTTTAGTGTTTGCCAAAGAACATGAACAGAAGTAGAGAAAACCCCTGCAAACAGCTATTTCAGCCTAGCATTAGCCACAGAGTATGCAGAAAGATTATGTACAGAAAGCTATACATGTGAGAAGAGCAAGATACAGGTAGTAAGTCAGCCAATAACAAAATAGTGGTCCCTTCACCCACCCAACTTTTCTAGTTGCAAAACCCTAGCATTTTGAACTCATTAGCCAGATAATTTACTTGCATCCTCAGCCATACTGATCTGAGGGACCTCTGACTGAGAATTTAAGTCTACAAGTTCCTAGAACCATAACAATAGCTATGGTGCAGTGGAATAAGATACACTACTTTAGCTGAACAAATAATGAAATAAGAGTTTATTCAATTCTTTAGCCTGTCTTAAGTGAAACTGGTCAGACCAATGACTGATTAGATTACAGGTTTAGTAAGTCTGAGCCCAAATCAGCTTCTGTCTCACCTCACTGCACCCATGTGTCCAGTAACACCAAATCTAAGGAACTTCTACTTGTCTTCTCAAACCTAGAATTTCATCCCAGTGACTTGGATTTTAATAGTAAAAGGCATCACTAAGTTTATTTCTGATTCTGTAAACAGCCAGCACATAATCCAACTGCCCCAGCCTAGTCAGCTGGAACTGCAAATCCTCTTAGGAACTTTGCTGGAATCACTACACTGCAGAGCCCACAGCGGTGCGAGACAGAACAACTCTTAGAGACAGCCATTGACTGACTGCAGTCAAAAAGTCAATGCTGAGTACATTTAAAAGCAAATCACAAAGCATCATGGCAAGCCATCAAGAACTTGGCTACTGTTCTGTCAAAGACCTTCAAAATCTGGGAAGGGGCACAGGGAGCCTCACTAGTTACAGCCATGAATATTTTAAAGATTGGGCTGACTATTACTGCACTACAGCCAGATATCTGAGAAACAGGGAAGCAAGTGAAGCAACAGCTTGGACCCAAAGCCCAGCAGCTTCAGGAGGGCAGCACCAGGCTGGGAGACCGACGAGGCTGCCCTCTGCTGACTGCAGGCCTCTACTGCTGGCTGTGCCCTGCAAGGGGACCCAGGACTCTGCCACCCCACAAGGGGCTGCAGGCTCTGCTCTTCTCCCCTCTCCAGGCTCTGAGGCTTGGAAACAGCCAGACTGACAGCACAGGATCTTCTGCTGTTTTGTCCAGGGCTGCCCTCATTTGAATCTGACTAATTAGAGAAAAGGTAAAAAGAGGCAGAAGACTCAAGTATAGTGCTCATGCTTTGCACCAGCCAGTACCTTCTTGAAGAGGACAACACCATCCTTGCTAAGCTGGTACTTGGTGAAGACATCAGCACTAGAGGAAATCCCAAAAGGGATGTCATCCACAGTTTCCGCTGCCAACAAGAACTCCTTTGCAGCCTCTGATGTCAAATCCTGGAGAATAAAGAAAAGTGTCTCACACAGAACACAAACTGAAGCATAAACATCCCAGGGCTTACCAGCCAGAGAACTGGAAGATCAAGTAAGGCAGGACAGCAAGTGTTTCACAACTTACGGAGAGCCTTCCCCAGCTGTCAGGTCCCCATAGGGCAGAGAGCAGGGAAGGCCCTAGATGTACACAAGAGCTTCTCAAACAGAAGCACAAACCCTACCTTAAAGAACCCAATCACAACCACTTCACTGGAATCCACTAATGTCTCTGCTGCAGCAGCATCTGTCAGGGTAGTTGCAGCTGGGCCAGTGCGTTTCTTCAGCCAGCTGACAATATCATCTGCTTCTCTGCCAGCTGCAACAGAAAGGTAAGAACACTGATTCACTTTTTCCCCCCCAACTAAGTTTAAGAACACACAAGCCCTAAACTTTGAGATAGGCTGATCAGTAGCTGGCCAAGAGGTCAGAAAGAATTGAGATATCATTTACGCAACTCTTCCTTTCACTCCTACTGTAATTAAGCCAATCCCTAATTGTCAAGTCAAGGTACAAGGGACTCTCCCAAGAATCCATTCTTCTCTTGCTTCTAGCCCAAGCATGTTTTTAAACTTTGACCAGCAACACAGCACTCCAAGATGCTGATATTTTTTACACAAATATATCACCTTTTTGTTTCAAAACCAGTATTCTGGATGTTATCCTCAGCATCCAGGACAACATGGCTTGGTTTAGCTAAATTCTGCTTGTCTTAGTCTTCCTTGCACCTCTGTCTTACATCTCAAGTTCACCCCTTTACCCAATTTGTTTCAGTCTTGGGCACTACACTGGCTTGAATAAAGTCAAGCTGAGCAACAAATCAAGCATGGATTGCTTTTTTCCTACACAGAAGCAATTCCAGCTGCTTTAGCTTATATTAGGGCTTTTCCCAGCTTTAGGCAAGAAAGCCTGTTAGAGGCAGACTTATTCCTCAACACCCCAAGTGCAACACCCACCCAGAGCACACCCACTGCTCCTGCTCTGCTCCCCGGGCTGCTGTCACAGCGGACCTTGTCCAGCCGCACCATTACACACAGGAGCGTGGGGCCAGGTGGAAGGACCCACCGCCACGTTGCCGCCCTCTGCACCCCAGCCAGGCACCCCAGCTCACCCGTGTACTCCTTGGGAGTGGCCTTGTCACCGTTCCTGAAGAACTTGATGGTGGGGTAACCACGCACACCAAACTGCTGTGCCAGCTCCGACTCCTCCGTGGCATCCACTTTGGCCAGCCGGATCTCCGAGCCCTCTGCCTTCAGCTTCGCCGCCGCTTTTGCATACTCGGNAGGAGCCCCGGGAGCGGGTGCAGGGCAGGGGGTCAGCACTGAGCCCCCCACCCCCCAAAACCCCAGCCTCCAGGAGCCCCGGGAGCGGGGCAGGGCCGAAGGCACCCAGGTCCCGCACCGGTCCCTCGGTCCCACCCTCACCCCCAGGGTCGCCGCCCGCCCCTCCCGGCGCTCCCGCCCCAGCCCCGGCGCGCAGCCCCGGCCCTCACAGAACTCGACGAGCAGGTAACGATGCGCCGCCAGCGCCTGCTCGAAGGAGGCGCCCCGCAGCACCAGGACACCGTCCTCTTCCTCCTCCGGGGCGGCGGCGCGGGCGGGCGGCGGCAGGAGGAGGCAGAGCAGCGGCAGGAGGGCGCGGAGCCCCGCCATGGCGCTGATGGCGACGCGACAGGACGGGCGTGCAGTACCGGCGCCGCCTCCGCTTATAAACCCGCCTCCCCCCGGCCGCCGCCGCGCCCCATTGGTCGCGTCGCGCCGCTCCACCGCCCCCAGCTATTGGCTAGGCTCACCGCCTGGGCCGCCGGGCGGTTCCTATTCGCCGGCGGGTTGGGCACGCCCCCCACCCGCCGCCGCGGGTTGGCCGTTAGCTTCGCTCTCCTCCCGCGTGTCGCCATTGGTTCCTTTCCCCCCGCTGCGTCGGCCGCGATTGGTCAGCGCCACCGCCTNCCACCGCCGCGCGCGACCGCCTGCCCTCGAACGTGGCACTCGGGCGGCCCCGGCGGGCGGGCACTGCGCCTGCGCGCGGCCAGGCGCGCGTGGTGCATTCTGAGTGGACGGCTCTCGCCGCTCTTTGACCTGACCCGGAAGGGAAAGGTCCCTCTTCCGGCTGCCTCCGGGAGCGAGGCCGCGCGGCATGTGACGCTGCGGGGCACGTCACGGCGCGCGAAGGCCCGGGCGAGGGGCGGCGG
>VZTV01049001.1:55320-73339 GCA_013400875.1 Anhinga rufa
AGGCGCTGGTCGCTCCCGGAGCCCCGGCAGCCAGCGGCCGGCCTCCGCGCGGCCCGCGCCGGGGCACCGCGGGGTTGCTGCGGGCACCTCCTGCACACGAGGCTGCCTGGCTGATGAGTGCTGGAGCGGGAGTGGGCCCCGTCCGGGCTCCCTGGCCGCGCCCTGCTGATCTGCCAGCTCAGTACAGCTGCTGCTCTTTGTTCTCCTCCCTCTCGCTCTCGCAGGGGCTGGGCCCCGCGCACCAGGCCAGCAGCATTCGGAGCGAGGTGCCCCGCCAGTTCCCCACAGATAACCTGGTCGCTCTGTGAGTGCTGCAGGAGAGCAGTTGTCCCTTCAGGAGCTTTGAGCAGGTGCGGAATTGACGCCTTTCTTCGACCTAGAGAGAGTCCAGTGAGATTTTAGATGGCGAGGCTGAATTGAGCAAAGCAGCAAGGGCGTAGTGGCCACTGCCCAGCCGCCGCTGCTCGGGGCTGTGCAGGCACAGGCACGTCGGGCTGTCAGGGTGGGGAATTGGCTGCTGCCAGAAGCAGATCCTGCCTTAATGCTTGGCTACCTTGAAGCCATTGCCCTGAGTGAACCCAGCTCGCCGCCCTGCCAGTGGGGCTCTGCAGTGACACTCTCTGCTGGAAGGGCCAGACCCTGCATCAGGGCAGTTCCTGCCAGAAAACCCTCACCGACACGCAGGCAGAGGCAAGCTTAGCCAGAGGCCAAGAGGAAGTGGCACATCCCACAGCCCGCAGGTTTCTGGGGCTCGCAGTGGCGAGCTGTCTTACCGCATGGCCACACGTCAGCAGAGGCCGTGGGGCCCAGTGTGGTGCTGGGCCACTGGTACGTGTGGTCGGCAGCTCTGGCATGGCTGGCGATGCTCACTGACGCCTTGCAGGTGCTTGGGTCGCTCTTGGGTTTGGTGCTGGCCAGGAATACCGGCACTGCTGAGTGCAGTGTCCTTGTACTGCCTTCCAGCACCCCACAAAGAGAGCACAGGTCTCTTGTTTTCTTCAAATATCCCTGTGCTGCAATGCCTACCAAAGGGAAGGCGCACAGTCAGGGCACCGCCTGCCCTCTGTGGCGGCAGCACATCTTCTCTGATGCCTTGCTCCCTGCTGGGACTCAACTGGGGCAGTGCGTCACTTGACTTCCACCCCTACCAGCCACTGGCACAGCAGGCGCAGGCCCGCAACCAGGGCTCTTGCGCACTGCAAGACATTAATTCACAAGTTCTCCCTTTTTCCTTGGCCTCAGTTCTCCCAGGCTGCCTTTTGACAGCTGCAGGTGAAAGCTGCCATGCTTGCGGAGCACCAGTTCTGCTGCTTTGAGGCAGCCGCTGTATCAGACCGAGCTGCAGCACAAACAGCCGCCTGACGAGAAAAGCAGCCCGGACCGCTCTTACACAAGCTTTGACCCAAGGTTTATATGAGGTGCAGCTCCCGGAAGGGGAAGGGACTGAGGCTTTTGCCTGGAAGCCACAAGCAGCGAGACTCATCCAGGCTCACCGAGCCACTGCGTCCTGCCCAGCCCATCACCGGAGCCGCACATCCCTTGGGCTGCTCGTACCCTTACGGGCTTGGCTGCTAGCAGGAGAGCCCAGCCTGTCATCCTGCAGCAGGGACTGCGTTCCGGAGCGGTGAATCACCCCTATAGCCTTCAGTCCCAGAGTTACAGCACATCGCGGCTGTCCTGCGTACCCCTCCCCAGGCATCCCACCATCACACAAACGATCTAACAGACACACCAACGTCCAGAGTTTGGAAAGACTTGCCAAAGAGCTGGGGATTGCATCAGACAGGATCTCACCCTGACACTAACTGCCCACAGAGTGGCTGTTGGGGGCCAGCACAAGGAGGGCCTTTGTTTGCTTTATCAGCACATCTGGGCTCGCTCTAACTGACATGATAGAGGGTGATGCCTGCTCCAAGGAGCTCCTGCTCTTGTGTGGCCTTTCACGTCCCCACGCTGCAGGGAGGGCCACAGGAGCAAGGGGCTGGGTGCAGCTCACAGCAGGGAGCAGCACAAGCCAAGTGCACCTTCTAGAAGCGGGCACCGGCCGCGCACCTGCTCCTCGCTGGGGCGTGCGGGTGTCTCCTGCCAGGCTGAGGGTGCTTCATTTCAGCCCTTGCACTTTCTTGCAGTTGCTGAGTCGCACCGTTTCCTTTAGCTGCAGCACCTGGGCAGTGCGGCAGCTTTCCTGGGACCAAGAAGGAAGGGGGCCTGTGCCGTTAGCTCAGCAGGTTCCCTCATGTATTCAGAGCTCTCAGTCACCATCACAAGTCTCAGAGCGGAGCAGAGCCAAGCCATCTCCTCTACAGCCTCTCTAGTGCTGTAGATTCTGTAGGAGCTACACCTTCCCCAACACAAACATGCCACATGCTTTGTAAACATCAGCAGGCTCTTATCGCGCACATCGCCTCCCTCTGATTGCCTCCCTTATTCTGACTGCGCAGGAATTTCCAGCTGGAGGAGGCACAACGCAGGCAGGCCAAGGCTCAGAACCCACCTGCTCCTCAGCTGGCAGGAGACTGCCCCTCAACTTTACTACCTCAGAGCCACACTGTTTTTGCTTCCCCACACCCTTCTCACCCCTCGTACTGCAGGCGGTGCAGAACAGAGCAAACAGCAAGGGATAAATCTTGAAGACAAACACTGTGACAGGGGCCTCTCAGCTCTTCTTCTCTGGCACAGACTGTCCCAGATCCCCTGTTTCACAACTCAGCAAGCCCAGGGATTCTGGTCTTCTCCCACCCCAGGTGTTTGCAGAAATCCCCTGTGGAACAGAAGTTCTGCCACTTCCTGCCAAAGACCCAGAACCAGGAAGTTCCAGAACAGAACCAGAGCAGACAGAGATGGTCAGTTCAAAGATTTTATTTAACTGTCATAAAAGGAGAAGCAGACGATGATTCCAAACCTGTTAACCTGGATCTACGATTTACAGACAATACGCACCAAATCAAATTAACCAAAATCTCTCTAGGGACAGGGCAGGGGAGAGTTAGAGGCAAGGACGTAGCTACAAGAAAGCCACATGTACTTGGTCCCAGATCTAATACGACCTCAACGTGGTAGGATCCAAATCAGAGGGCTGCGGAGCTGGAACCTGCCTGCCCAGCCCTCAGGGGTTTGCAGGCCCCAGAGGGCTCCTTGGCCCCGAGCGCCGTGTCAGTGCAGCCTTGGGTGGCAGGCTGGCGTGCTGTAGGGGTCTGCTACGGGCACGGGGGGAGTCGAGTGTCAAGGCAATAAATACTGACAGGCCAGGCACAGATTTTAAAGGCAGAACAGATACATAAGGCATTAACCGCTTCTGAATACTTGTCCGTTGCAAGCTCTTTGTTGATCGCATCAGAACAGCTGCAAAAACGGACTAGTCCATCCTCAGCCCAAAACAGCCGGGAGGGCAGGTGCTGTCCTGGAATTTCAGTGCTTTGCAGCTACCTTGGCTGCAATGAGAAGTGTGAGGTGATGGCAACACTGGTGACTCCTGCGCCCACCTGCCTTGCAACCCCCTCTATGCCTCGAAGGCGCTGAGGCTGCCAGAGTTTGGAGCTCTATGCAAACAGGGTGGGGTCCTGCCAGGCCAGCTCTCTGACCCACCAGGAGGGGTGGCCAGGCGTCATCCAGGACGTCACCCCGCCCTCCCCTCTGGAGATGTCCTGTCTTGGGTGAAGAACGGACCAGCAGCAAAGCGGGAAGCTGTGAATCTTTCCTAATAACCCATGAGGGGCGTGACCAAGATGAGTGCCATGCCAACAAACAGGGGGAGGGTGGGTGGCATTTAAAAAGTGTAACAAGGGCAGGGCCCCCTCCCTAGAGGATACGTGTTACACATTAAGGCATCATGGTTACAGGGAACATCCACAAATGAAGCTGCCAGCGTTCCCAGGACACTGGGTGGAAGGGGCAGGCCAGACGTGATTTTAGTCAACAACCAGATTCAATAGCTGCCTGGCATCAAAGTTCTTCAGCTACTTGGAGGCAGTAGCTACCCTGAGCTGTGCACAGGAAAGCCAAGCATAGGAGTCTCTCCCCTTCAGCACCTACCTGAATAAAGGAAGGTGAGAAGCAGCAAAGGGCCTGGTGAGGGAGCAAGCGCTCCCACCTCTGCGCTGGGACAGCACGGCCCCGGGACGGGCAGCTGGAGATCAGATGCAGACAGCACGGTTTGGTCAATGCACTCAGTGATTCTCTGGGGAGGGGGCGCATTACAAAACTGAGCTCTCTGGTCAAATTATAATGGGGTGAAAGGTAAGAGGGTTCCAATGTCAGCACTTTGGTACAGGGGGGGATTTCTACGGTAGCCACTGTCTGATTCACGCTCTCTGGGGTTTGGCCTTGGGAAGGGCTAGTCCTTCCAATCCTTCTTGATGGTCAGGTTCCACTCCCAGGACAGGTGGTCAGTCTTATCATCATCTGTGAACTTGGATTTGATGTTGTAGCTGCCCCGGGCCAGCATGCCCTTAGGGGCTTCTTCCATGGGGGTCAGAAACTCGTACTCCTCTGCTCGGGGGCCGTAGCTCCCAACCATGTATTCAGTCTTGTCAACTAGAAGGAGAAAAAGAGGTGTACGGAGGCTGTTTTGGGGCAAGGCTCTAAAGCGAATGAAAGGTCTGTTACTGCTACAACAATCCACAGAGGAGCTGTGAGAACATGAATGTCACCCACTAATGTCAGAGCTCCTTTCCTGCAGGGAGCGGTTTCCCCATACAAGCACCACTACTGTGCTCCAGTGGGGATTACACATCAAGCCCAGAGTCCTGCAGCCAGGACTGCAGACTGACACCCTGCAGCAGAGCCATAAGCCTTCCCACATCACCACAGGCTCAGCGGCACAGACATGACTGAAGACCATCTCACAGAATCACAGAATGGCAGGGGTTGGAAGGGACCTCTGGAGATCACCTTGTCCAACCCCCAAGCCAGAGGGTTAGGAAAACTCAGCCTCGTTGCTTTACTCATGAGCAGGCACACCTAGAGCAGGGGGCACAGGACTGCATCCAGGGAAGGAGACTCCACAGCCTCTCTGGGCAGCCTGTTCCAATGCCTGACCACTCTTGCAGTAAAGAAATTTTTCCTAATATCCAACTGAAACCTCCCCTGATGCAACTTGAGGCCATTTCCTCTCGTCCTACTGCTAGTGACTTGGGAGAAGAGACCAACACCCACCTCACTACAACTCCCTTTCAGGGAGTTGTAGAGAGCGATAAGGTCTCCACTCAGCCTCCTCCCACTATGAGCTGTTGGGGCACCAGCAGGCAAGTCCCCATCACCGCCATGGAAGGAGCAGAAAGCCCTCACACAAAGCAGTACCTGAGTCACAGAGAAGCACTTACTTTTCACACCTTTCCGGAACGTGTGCTGAATATACTTCAACCCCGACACAATCTCCCTGTTAACCTGCAGAGAGACAAAAAAAGGACTGTAGAAGACATCTAGACACGCTGCCCACCCCACCCACGTGGAAGACAATTTCCTCCACCACACGACTTTCTGGGGCTCAGGCACTCCCTATGCTGGAATTGCAGCAGTCCAGTGTTTCACTCATTCTTCAGTTTTCAGATCTGAATTCTTACCCTAAAGGAGATTTTTATCCGGTATTCCACACCCTCCTTCAGCACAAACGCTTGCTTCTTAAAGCTCTCCAGGTCACCTACAAAGAAGGGAGAGGGTTGCTCAGAGTGCCTCTGTGTTGTGCTCTGGGCACATTTAAGTTGCGAGAAGTGTTCAGGCCAGTATCTGCAGCTGCAGGGGACAACCCTCGCTGCCCAGGCAGCACGCAGGTCATCCTTTCATTTTTGCATGGCAGGACCCTCCTTGCTACGCTGCCCATGCTACCCGAGGCAGGCAAGTGATGCCCTGTGAAAGGACACTGCAGCGCAGCAATGCAGTTAATTCAAGAACGTTCCTTTGTAGACATTTGCTCCAAGGCCGACACTGTCTCAAAGCTGCCATAAGCATCACTGTGCAGGCTGGAGGACAGCTGGCTCCCCCACTCAGCAGCTCACACCTCTACAAAACGAGGGCTGGCAAGGGAGTGGAAGCAGAAAGGCCGCCTGTTGCGATGGGGGATGCAGCCGCTGGGCTCAGAGTATAGAACCCTTCGGTGTGGTGGGCACCTTACTCTGCATCCAGCGCAGGGTGTATTTCTGACACGGGGGCTTGCCCACCACACCAGCAGTGCTCCTGCAGGGCCTTCTGCCAGGCTCCAGACCATGCCAGCTTTGAGCTGGGAGAAGGACTGGAATTCTTTCCTAGCTCACCTGTCAGGTCCAGCTCCAGAGGGCCAGGAGCAGTAGTGCAGACCAAGGTCAGTTTGGTCACCACCACATTTGGAGCATTGGGATCTAAAAGACAAGCAAAAAGGCCATTAAACACCCATCCCTAATACCAACCAACACAACTCCTTTTCCTTCCAGGACACTTCTTGAAAGAACAAGAAAACCAGTGAGAACAACATGCCCCTCAGCGAAGGTCCGGGCTCCCTGCTGTGTTAGGCCCAGCCCAGAGCCTCCCCCTCTAAAGGCAGAGAGTGCCACCCCTCAGTCCCTGTGCCTTATACCAGGGGCCAGAGATCAGCACGGAGGGAGCACAGACACATGCCTTTATGCTCCCAGCTGTGCTTGTGCCAAAGCGCAAAGAGCTGGGAGGAGAACAGCTCCCGGACGGGAGCAGGGATGAGGCTGGAGGTGACTGACAGAGCTCTGGCTCAAGCGAGGCATAGCCATGTCCTAGGGCTCACCTGCAGTCACAGTGACAGCACCGAGCAATGCCTCCTTGTATTTGCGCAGGCTCTCATCATCCTTGTCGAGCTCCTGGATCTCCTGGATGCTCTTCTGGGCAGGTGGCTTATAGTTGACAGAGTGTTCGTCCTCCTCATTCTCAGCTGCAATCTGGGCCAGCTGCTCTGCTGTCGGCTCCTGCTCTGCCATCCTCACACACGCGAGTTACACTGAAGTAGGGAGGAGAAGCATAACTGCACCCACCTACCCCACCAGCGCGGGCTCCTTCTCAGCAGCACAGCCCAGCAGCACCAACCAGGCTTCCCAGAACTGCTCCGCTGTGACTCCATGGGCTCCCTCTCTCACTTGGGCCCTTCACGGGCTGTTCCCAGGGGATACCACCCTCCCAAGTGCTCGTACCCCGCCAGCCCCTTGCAGGCTCCTCCAGTAGGCCAGGTCTCATATTCAGCCCATGGAAGTCCATGCCAGAAGGTTAGGAAAACTCAACCTCGGTGCTTTACTCATGAGCTGGAACAGGTAAATACCCCAAGCCATAGAGAAAACGCTCTCCTCAACAAGAACAGCTGGGTGAGGCTTTCATTTATAATAAACCCAAGCCCAGAATAAACCTAGTTCAGTCCTGCTGTCTACAACACATGGTTCCGGCTAAGAACAGGCTTCTGCCCCGCCACTGGCACAAGCGCCAGGAGTCTCTGCTGAAATCCGGAGCTCAGAGTTTGTAACTCCATCAGATCAATCTGCTCTGTGCCAAGCACTGGGTGCTGTGGAGGAGTAGAATGAGATGCCTGGTCCAGCTGATCTCACGCTCAGTCCTTTTCAAAGATCTGTGTCACACACGGCCAGTGAAATAGATAATGGATTAAAAACATGTGCGGAGTTTGGCTTGGCTGTCCAAGACTCTAACCAGGAAACACCCAGCTGCACACTGAGGGCTGGTGAAAGGCGATGCCAACACCCCGGTAAAAACCTCGGTAAAAGCCAATGACATCTTCAGTAATTCCTCATGTTCCACAGGGCGCACTGTCCTAAGGGTCATCCTGTGGCAAATATTGACTTGGACTCTCTAAAGACTCAAAGTGACACCTTTTGAAAGGCTTTCTGTACAAGCAAAATCTTTCACAACTGATCTGCTGATGGATCAGGTGTTTCTGTCATTACCTGGCATTCCTGCATCCTGTTAAATCTTCCTGCCTGGAGCTCTGCGCTAAGCACACACTACTCACGACAGACTGCGGAACTGCGTTCACTGCTCTGGCATCTAGTTTCCAAATAAATCAAGAACTACATCATTTGCTACAAATACAACACACACACACAATGTACTTAAATACAGGCTTAATTATGATCCACATACACCTAAAGCTTCTCCTACAGTTTACACTGAATGAGCTAACCATCATCTATTCTTTTCGTCTTTGAGCTAACTGACATAATAGCACACAGTTTGATTATTGCACTTCTACCCAATGTGCCACCAAGAGGGGGAAAGAAAGACCTCAGTGCTGACATTAATGACACAGTTTACAGAGCATTTTATGGTGACACAAGGCAAGTTCTGCAGATGCCAGAGCCAGTCTGACCCCACGTCCAGTTTCTAGCCTGGCAAAGGCTGCAATAGTAGAACAGTGGAGGAGCCATCTAGGCTCTGCTAATATTTTTAGCAATAAATATTATGAATGTTTTGTTGGGGAACACGGAAAAGGAGACAGATTAGACACAGAAAGTGACATTTTGCACATCTCTGCCAGAAGAGAGGGCTACAGCAGACTTATCAGCAGATCCACAGAGGAGAGAGAAAAGGAAAGGGAGAGGGAGAACCAGCCAGCTGCCAGGATTCTCAGGTGAGGCTCTGGCCCCAGCTCCCAGGGAGCCAGTGCTGAGGTGGAGCTACAGCCAGGCCCCCACAGGGACCCGCTCCTGGCCTGCTGTCAAACCAGAGAACAGACTTTGCTGACTTGGCCTGGGCTGGCACCGCTTTCCCAGGGAGGCTGGCATAGCCCTCGGGGTGTCCTGGGGTAGGATACTCAAAGAGGACACAACTGGTGTTTCTGGGTATTAAAGCTTGACTAAGATTTATCACCAGACAAAGGTGGGGGGACAATGTGACACTTTGGGCTTATTACAAGGACTTTGGCCCTGCGTGGCACGAGTGTGCCTGCGTAGGGGAGCTTTTCCCATTGTACTTTAACACTTACAACTCCCAACAGCCACCGGTACTGACCCCTACACTTTCCAACAAACGGCTGGCCCTTTTGCATGGCATTCTTCAACACCCTGGTGCTGAACATTACGGAAATTTGTATTCAAAAGGCCATTTGATCTCATGTCATACATGAAGAGTTGACTAGATTTCACCCTGATATCTGTATCAAACCCAGTCACTTCCTTTGTGCTCCTGTTCAAAACAGCCTCCAGCCTTGAAGACTCCCAGAAGCGTTGAGCAAACACTCAAATCAAGCACCCTCAAGCTCTACTGCCTGATCCCCTTATTATAGCCCTTCATCTCACCTCCAGGCTAGATTTCACCTCCAAGCACTACAGGTCCTTCTCTCTTTGTATGCTGAAGAACTCCTGGACCTTCCTCCTAAGACACCTGTAGCTTTCAGGAAATGGAAGTGATGGACTTTCAGTGAGAGCTCTAAAGAACTGAAGTCCCAAGCCACTGACTTCTGTTTACTCCCAAACTCTCTGCCATTGAGCCCTCTTCAAAAGCATGACTAAAATGAATAGACGCACACGTGGCAAACGATCCACCGGTATCCACATGCATATCCCTGACGGCGCTGTGTCCCTTTCCACAGCATTGGTGTCCACAGGTACATACCTACCTTCCAATTTTCAGACCAAGCAGAGACAAAACTTGTAACAAAAGGCCTGATCAGCACCTGCAAGTGATGGGCCACAGGGGCCGTCAGACAGCCTCTCCTCAAACAACCAAAGCTCACTGAAGCCAGCACTGTGCATGCAGTGAAGGATCAGCGCTGCAAGGTGAACCACAGCACCAACCATGGCACAGCTCTCAACAGCAGGGTCAGGTCTGGAAGATGGCTGCGCTCTGCACAGGAACAGCCTCAGCATTAAGCAGTACTGATTTCTAACAGCTGAAATAGCAGCCGATATCCAGGATCGGGTATCCTAATCCTGATCAGTAAAGAAATGCATGAGTTTGGTCTCACCCAAGCATAGAGCTACCACTCCTTGACAACCAACCTTCAGCTGTAACAGACGGGGTGACAGTTTCCTCCCGCACATCACCAGCACCCAGTCTTCATCAGCTCCATTGGGGTAACCTTTCCCACAAACAGATATTTAGCAACAGCTGTGCCATAGAGGACATAGAGAAGAAACCCCAACCAACCAAAAAACCAGATCCCCAGCTCTTCGGTTGTGTTCCTACACCTCTAGCCTTAACCCTGTGATCCACAGCTAAAGAAACAATCACGCACACTACCACGTGAATTAATCAAGAACCATGCCAGTCCTCGCAGGATCTCTAAAATGACAGAAGCCCACCAGAGGCAGGAAACAGCTCTTCAGACCACCACAAAGCACTATTCCAACCAGCAGCTCAGGCCAGGCCACGGCTCAGCTCTTCGAGGAAGCCCTGGAGAAATGCCACTTCACCTCTCCCACCGGGCTTCCCCAGGAGGAGGAGCCAGAAGAACAACATCTCTGACTAGGCTGTGCCAAAGCCACTGCTACAGCGTTCCCGAGAGGATCAGGCTCCTCTGCCCTGGCTGGCTGCAGGGGTTGAGAGGCACCCTGCGATATGGCTCAGGTGGTCCGGGCTGCAGCCAGCTGCTGCCTCCCACACAGAGCCCCGCATCTCATCACCACGACTCACAGAGCTGCGGCTACTTCTCCAAACACACAGCTAGAGAGGAAGGAGACTCTTAATCGCATCAAAACTTTCATGAGGGCCTCTGCCTCACCGTTGAGGCTTCTCAGACAAAGCATTTATTACAGCTCAGGATTAGTACACCAGTGCTTTTCCAGGCATGTGAAAGACCAGCCACCACACTCCCAGACGAAGCAAGGCCAAAGGACTCGATCACACGTGAACTGCTGGGAGAGAAGAGAACTGCACTCATGTATCCCATCTGCGCCATGCTGAGACCTCCAGCAAGCACACACCGACATGCGGAGGAGAGGGGACCTGCACCACGGTCCTTCAAAGGGCTCCGCTCCTTAACAAAAGCCTTCCCGCTACGTTGCCGACCTGCAGCCGGGCGTGGGCACCTTAGCGGAGCTCAACACCTCAAACCTCAGGTGTTGCTCTGAGGCATTTGGAAGGAAATCCTCTTCAGCTCCTTTTGACACTCAGGAAGTGCTCAGGTGCCCTGCTCAGCACCTCCGCATGGCGGCTCTCCGGCTCTTAAGACTCAGATGAGCTGCAGAATGCTAGAGTTGGTGCCTTCGTGGCTCCCGAGAGGCCTGCTGCTCCGCAAGACAGCACAGACCTGCTGTGAACTCTGCCATGGCTGGCAGGGAAGGGGACTCCCAGCCCACGCTCAGCCTGAGAGCAAATTACAGAGGTGGGCTCCTCAGCCGGGGAGAGACGTCCAGGGAAAAAGCCCTGGGCTCTTCCCAGATCCTTGCAGATCACAGAAGCCTGCAGAAGACAGCAGGAGGCTGAATCGCTTCCCACCTGGGAATTCGCACTCAGCTGTCTTCCCTGCTTCCTCAAGTCAGCAGTTTCTCCCAGATTCTCTCTGCATGTTTCACGAAGGACCAAGGAGCTCGCAGCAGCAGTGCATGCAAGAGCCCCACCTTCTGCCAGACAGAAAAACTGCTAGGAACATAACCCTGTTTGTTTTCAGGCAGACAGCGGTAAACAGCGACTTCTTCATAACCCAGGATCAAGATCCCACGGCAGTAGTGAAACCAGAGCTAGTCAGAGTCTCTTCAGATGAGCTAATTAGCTTCAGACGTCCATTAGGCCATGGTGCAGCCGTGGACATGCAGCAGTGCCAATTCGAGCGGTCCCCACCCTTCCTTCTTCCCCCGTGGTGCAAGGGAAAGCTCATGCAGCTGCACAGCAAACTTGGTTGGAATTTGATCCAGTTAATAACTGTTTCTGCAGGGCAATTTTCCAGCCAGATCAGTTCGCTGATCCGGTTCACCATGCAGATACAAACACTGCTATGCTGTAAGGACAGGGAGCCAGAACTGCTTAAACCAGCTCAAGCTGCGCTGCTGCTCCACACATACGGTGGCAGCTTGGGAGGCTGGGTCAGAAATAAACCGGGCTCAGATGGTTCCCAGGGCAGCGGCGGGCGGGGGGGGGCGCACATCAGTGGCAAAGGAGGAACTGGTGACTCACTGACACTTCCCGAGGCTGAGCGCTGTCCCCTGACGCCACCCACCCAGGAATTCGGAGGCAAGGGGACGCCCGGACAAGGCTGCTGCACCAGTTGCTTTGTAAGAGCATCCCAGATAGCTCTCATCTCGCCTGATCCCTGCCACAGGCTCACAGCTCTGGGGATGAGGGACTCTAGAAACAGCCTCCTGCCTTTCAGGGGCTCAGCAGTTTGGAGATGTGGTATTTTATTTTATTTTATTTTGCTTGTGATGTAACCCTGGACTGCAGTTCACCTACGAGGCGTTAACTGTCAAGAGCAAGACCAAAGGTGTGAGCAGAGAGCTCCATATGCTCATGAATTCAGAAGTTTAAAAGCCTCTCACAGCCCTACGCCCAGGACGCAAACAAGTAACGTGGGTAAAGGGGCTCCAGTCTGGCCACCACCGCTGTCCGTGCGGCGACCCTGGCGCTGCAGCTGCGGCCACCGCCAAGAGCGTGGCCTGTCTGTATGAATTGCCATACGTCCCCGTGGCGGAACGCTACAATGAAACCATCTCTGCTCAGCAGTTACGGGACAAAAACACCCGCACTGGGAGAACGCTTGGACAGCCAGAGCAACCAAGGACTCTGGAGACCCAAAACTCTCAGCAACAATTTATCTGCTTAGTGCGGCTAGGAGTTCTCCTTGTCATCAGAAAAGGAAGTTACAGCTTTCAGACTTGTTGCAAAGAGCCTACAGAGCCAGAAGAGATGCCGCCATCCTTCCGGCCAGGCTGCGAAGGAAGGAGGAGAACCAATACCTCCTGCTGGAGCCAAACTGCAGTCTTATGCATGTTGCCCCAGCTGCTTTAAAACGCCCCCTGCCTGCAGCGTTCAGGGGGCTAAAACGGGCTCTTTAATTGCTCTAACACGGAAGGAAATCGACCCTGAGGAAGTTCCTCATTTCGTAACCAGACACCACGTACAGAACATCTCTCTGAGCCCCACGGGAGCGTCTGCAGCTCCCGGCGTCCCGGGAAGCGAGAAGGGCCCGGCGTTCTGCTTCGCCGCCGCCCGGGGAGCGAGGGGAGGGCTCGGGGAAGGCTCGGAGCAGCCCCGGGGAGCGCGAGCGCACCCAAACCGTCCTTATTTCGCCCTAAACGCGGCCCCGCTCCGCTCCGCAACGGCCCGGCCGGGGACGGCGGAATCCCCGGCCCCGCGAAGGTCGCGCAAGGGCGCCGGCGGCACCGGGGGGTCCCGCGGCCCGGCCCCCCCCTTCCCGCCCNGCCCCGCCCTACCGGCCCTGCTCGCTCTCCGCGCTGCGGTGACAACGCCGCCGGGATCCGCCCAGCCGCCCGCGCGCCCCCGCACTTCCGGGAGACGCCCGTCACTTCCCGTTACACAAGGCGGAGACCCCGCGCCTTACTTCCGGCCGCCGTCCGGCTCGCTGATTGGCCCGGGGGGGGACAGGCGCGCGGTGGCGGGACGGACGATAGAGTCGGGGCGGAGGGGCAGAGCGCCGCGGGGCGGGAGGCGGGAAGGCGCGCGCGGGGCGGAGCAGGCGGCCACAGCTCTAGACACGGTTCTATTTTATTACGGCAAAGGTGAAAAAGCCACCTCGGCCCAACAGGCAACCAGTAAAATTTATCCCAAAAATAACTCGGTACAAAACAGGTCTGCTTCGGAATTAAAAAAAACCTTTACAGGAGTTTAAAACCTATCCCAGAACGTAAAAGTAAAACAAATCCCATCCTCGGTATTAGTAGCCACAGCTGCAGCCCCCGCCGGGGAGCGCGGAGCCAGAGCGGAGTCCTTCCCTGCGCCCGCCGCCCGCCGCTTTAGCTGGTGTCCATCTGGAAGAGAGGAGAGGAGCTGTCACTGCGCGCCCTGCGGCTCCCCGTGGCATCCCCGCAGCTCCCCACGGCATCCCCGCAGCACCTCCCGCCCCTCCAGAGGCCCCCCGCAAACCACCGCAACCCCCCGGCGCCGCCAGACGGGGACGCACGGGTTCCGGCACTGGCCCGAGAGTGCCCGGCTGCCCGGGGAAGGGCTGAGCCGCCGCAGCGTGCTGAGGCGTGACTGCGAACCGCCCCACAGAGCTGCCCCGGCCCCATCCACGTCTGTGTGAAGTAACGCTATTTGCACTTCCCCGACGCCAGGGAAGGCTGTTCTAAAACAGCCCGTGCCCTTTTTTTTCTGGAATTCTGCTTATCCTGCTTCTTCCATACTCTTGCCTCGATTTTATCCCACTCCTACAACGCTGACTCCGCTGCCATCGTGTACACACGCGACCTCGGTTCTCTATCGAGATTTTAATCCAGCTGCAGCACAGACATCTGAGCTAGTTCTGAAGGCAGCAAACAAGGTGCGTGGCTCCATGTGTCGGGACTCATACCCGCCATCAGCATCACCGACCTTCCCTTCGATAGCTTCCCATGTCCTTATTTAACTTTTTTTTTCCTTTTCGTTTTTCCATTTCTGCAGCCTGGTATCTCTGCAGGTTTTGTTATGCAGCTACTGCTCACCACAGCTGTTCCAGCCACGGAAGAGCCTGCCCCACACCAGCCCTGGGGAGCTGGAAAAGGGGCCATTTCTCAGCTATCGACAACAGTAGATGACAAAGTGTCCTGGAAAGTAAAGCCAACTACTGGACCGAGGCACTGCTCGGCTTTAGAGTGAGACTGCTTTAGTCCAGTGACATGGAAAACACTTCCTCTTTCCTGCTGGCTCCAGGCTGCCAGTGTTTCCCTGAACGAGATGCCGTGGGGAAGCTGTGGACGGCACCCCAGCAGCACTTACCCTGGCATTGTAAGCATCCAGCTGTGCATCTAGTTCTTCTGCGGAGAGTTGCTGTTTGGAAGTTCTTCCAGCTCCTCTGCCTCTCCCTCTGTTCCCGCCACGAGTACCTCGCCTGTTGCCTCCTCCACCACCAAATCCTCCTGAACCACCACGGTTTCTGGTCATGCCACCTCTGTTTACACTGTGATTTTTAAAAAGCAACTGGTTTAGTGCATCCCAGTTAACCCATACGGGCACGTAGAAGTTTGCCAAACGGGAGACGGATCCACGCTTCCTACACAGAGAGGGGCCAGGCACGTTCCCGCCCCGCGCTGACCAGGCACAGCGACTCCCGCAGCCGTACGGCATCTCACCTCTGTGCTGGTCTCCTCTGTGTGTCAATCTGTGACGTGACCAGCTGGATGTTCATGGGGCGCCCTGGAGGAAGAGCAGCCTGTGAGCCTGCGTGTGGGACATGGGCACGCGGGCTGCTCCAGCCAGCCAGTGAAATACGCTACGGAGACGGCCATGCAGACTCACCATCCAAGGGGACTCCGTTGTACTGCTTCATCGCTTTCAGAGCGTCTGCCTTCCTTTCGAAATGCACGTCCGCTGTCCCTAGACTGCGGCCAGACCTGTCGTAGTGCACAGCTGCCTTCTTCAAGGTCCCAAACTCAGCGAAGAGTTCCTGAGAAAGAAAGGGAGAAGAGTGCACAAGTCCGTCAGTGCCACAAACACTGCACAGCCGAGAGACAGCACTGGCAGTTCCTGCACACAGCCACTCAGCAATCGCAGATGCTTTTCAAAACATCATAGAATCATAGAATGTCCTGAGTTGGAAGGGACCCACAAGGATCACTGAGTCCAACTCATGTTCCTGCACAGGACAACCCCAAAATTCACACCAACCACCCTAAAAGTCACACCAACAACTCAGGAAAAGCGTCGATCAAAGAGGTGAGCACAAGCCCATCAGAAGGATTTAAAAAAGTTGCCACAGGTGGCAAAACCAAGCCAGACTTTGTATTCACCACTCACAGGGCGCACATTTACAGCCAGCGAAGCAGACTCGAGGGAAACTGCAGGTCTTTTTGTTGAGGCTGAGTCAATGGGGTGACTATTCCATCCAGACCCTAATCCATTTCATAGAGGAAGAACGATGTGTGTAAATGCAGGGATTCATGAGATGATCACGGTTTCATTCTGCTGGACTTCCCCTCCCCCCGGCCTTTAAATCTTTACTAGACCAGGTGGCATTTAAAAACACAGCCCATATAAGAAGATACCCCAGAAACTGAGATTAGAGAAGTCCTCTACTGAAGCACGTCATTTGCTGACACGAAGAACAGAAACAAAGAGGCAGCAATGGAGCCACCAATTTTGTTTCATGGGTGCTACATGTAGGAGGTCAACAAGGACACCTCACGTTGCCGAATTTCTGCTACACCCCGTGCCTCAAAAGCTCGACATTGGCACCGGAGCTGCCAGGTGCCCACAAGGATGGGCCACCTTCCAGAGTATCCACTGTGAAGCCTGACCGCCATGCAGCCGGCTCCGCGAGCTACCACCTGAGCATCTAATGGAGCACCGCACGCATTCTTCCACTTCCTAAGGAAGCAGCACTTTGGGCCGGGCCACAGGCCAGCTCCTCCCTCGGACTTGTTCATCAGAGGGGAACGTTACACGGCACTCGATAGACACTTTCTGGAACAGAGCATGACACAGGTGAGGCGGTGCTCAGCCACTGCTCCTTGCGCTGCAGCGAACACGGGTTCCTCCCGAGCAGCAGTGAACGCTCAGGGAGTGATGCTGCATGGCTCCGTTGGGAGCAAAGCGCGTTCCAGGTTCCTTCCGGCCACTCGTTCCTGCTAATACACTGCCTGAGCCACGCTGTACAGCGTTAATGAGGCGATTAGCATAGAAACAAAGAAAGCAATCACCACATCTGAGGCAGCACTAAATTATGGGATGGGTAGTAACAAATAGGTGCAAAGCTATTAAATCAGCTTTGCTGCTTAATAAAACATAGGCAGAAATTAATCCACACCTCAGCCCAAGCCAGAGGCGGAGAAGCTGAATCCCAGCTGCCACGCAAAGCACGGGAGCTGGTTAAACCAAGGTGGCTTCACAGAGCCACATTTTACACATCAGGGCCTGGCTACAACAAACAAGAAACTTATTTAAATAGAATCTGAGCTTACATGAGGAAGGGGGGGGGGTTTAGGCGCATTACCCAGTAACTAGGTGACCTGAAAAAGCTCACTTCCAGTTCCCCAGACGCAGCCAGATCAGCCCGCGGAGTAACTGGAATGAGTTAACAGACGAAGAAAGCGTAGAAGTGGCCGTTTGTTTTTTCTTGGTGAGGACACAAGGGCCAGAAGCCAATTGAACAGGAAGCACTTTGCAGCGTGACCAAGCCAGCAGAGCCCCCAGTGAGGACATGTCTGGTGTTTACAATCGTTTATTTCTGCACAACTCACTGCCCACTTGTGCCCGTGCCCTCGTAGCCCAGTGGGAGCACCACGCCTCAGCCTCTCCCAACTCACGCAACCACAGAGACAGATCGCACCGCATACCCGACTGAAAAAATCCAGCAGTTCCTTGCCTGAAGAACGGCTGAAACAAGGGATACAACCACGACAGGTGACTCAGTGAGGAGACTGAGCACACCAGGTACCGCAGCTGCTGCGGCACAGGGCAGCACGCTCACCCTCACAAATCCGTCTTCCCAGTTACAGCAATGGATGCGTGCACAAGAACACCTCGACGCTCAACAGGACGTGGCTTTAACAAAGCTGCACGAGCAGGTCCCATAAAAACAGAGCACGCAGACATATGCACAGTGCAGTTACGGGATTCCTGCAGTTACGCAGCCCTTAAGAGTTTATGCAGTTTGTGCTAAATTTGCCAGTCGTGGCTGGATCTGGCCAAAGAGCAGCATTTCCCGACGCATGCGCTGCGGCGGAGTCACTCGCAATGCGATCGGCTACTGCTCCGCAGCAGACGGCGGCTTCCCCGAGTTGCGACCCCCTCGAGATCACCAGAACACAAATCCCGCCACCGATGTGGAGCTTGTTTGCTCGGGGATCCGGCCGCGGGAGGGACGGGGCCCTGCAGGCGCCCGACACGCCCCACGCCCACGGTATGAATGAAACCCCTTGCGACGGGCCCCCGCGCACCCAGCGGGGCCGCCCCGAGCCCCTCACCTGGATGTCCGCGTCCGAGACGCCGA
>VZTV01049001.1:74459-95082 GCA_013400875.1 Anhinga rufa
TCCCGCCCCCGCCGCTCGACACCCACGGTGGCGCCGAGGCCGGGCCCGGCACGCTGCCGCGCAGCTCGGCCCGCCTGCCAGCGCGGCTCTGTGCCGCGGTGAGTACCGAGGCTGCCCCGGGGGCTTGGTGGGTGCCGGGGCTGCTCCCCGTGAGACTCTGGGTGCAGTTTGTGCTGGGACTGGGGCCCCCCCCGTGCTGCTGAGGAGCAGGGTCCTCAGTCTGCCGGGCACTGCGGCACGCTGGGGGCACCCCGGCTCCCCCCAGCAGTGCCGTGTTGCCTGGGGACCCCAGTCCCTATTGACAGTCTCCTCTTGCAGGCACTGTGTGTGATGGATGTGGCCCCCGAGCCGCAGAGCTGCCAGGTGCTGCCTGGAGCTCCCGGTGCTCTCCAGTGCAAGGCGGATGTGGCTGTGTTCTTGGACCCCGTGGAGTGTGCGGACACCTGAGCTGGTGCTGGTGGCTCTGTGGTGACAATAAACATGCTTGGGCTGGCTCCATCGGGTCTGTCCTTGCAAGGGAGGGAGATGCTGTGGGGTGGGGGGAGCCTGCCCGGGTCTGGGAAGCTCGGGGCTGCTCTGCCAGGGAAAGTGATGCAGAGGAGGCATCTCGCCCAGGAGGCTGCTGAGCTCCTCCCCTCCCTGCAGCTCCCCTGGCTCCCTGAGCCCTGCAGGGCCTTGTCTGGGGCTGAGGGCTGCCCCAGGTCAGGCTGAACAAAGCTGGGGACAAGCTGTGCCCTGGTTAGGGGGGGCAGGACATCACACCTGGGGCTCCAGAGGTGATCTGGAGGAGTGGGCAGCAACAGCTTGGCTGGGAGTGCGTGGGGGGCATCTGGCAGCAGGACTGTGGCTGGAGCTGAGCACGGTCCCCAGCCTGCGGCTGCGCAGGGACTCCTGGGTTCCCAGGGAGACGGGCAGCCCCATCCCCTGCCTTCTTGTGGGTGTTGCAACACGGGGGCTTGGTCAGCCAACTGAGCACCCACCACCTGCCTCCTGCTGCCTGCTTCAACTTGAGCTCTGGGCTCCACCAAGTCACAGGGTCCTATGACAGTGCCAGCCTGGTTCTGGCCTCACAGGCCCACTGCCCCCACTCATTGCAAGCAGCTGTTCCACCCCCCTGGGTGCTGTGGCTGCTCAAACACCTGGCAGAAAAAAATCACTGATCACAACCAGTAAACTGCTGCCCACTGGCAGCCCCAAAGGCCAGCTTGACACCTGTGGTGGCTGCAGGGCATGAAGCAGGGAGCCTGCATGGGCAGCATGGTGCTAGGCTGAGCTATAGGGAGCAGCAGGAACTGATGGTGCTTCCCCCCGGTGCTGCAGGAGACCCGGGTGCAGCCCCGCCCAGCACTGGGGCACCCAGCCATGCTCCACAGAGGGACACGGGCTCAGCAACAAGAGTGGGGCAGCAGCCCCCCAACACCAGCTGCTCCCCGGCAAGGGCACTCCACTGCCAGGCATCTGGTGGGGAGCCACCTTCTCCCCAGGGGCAAGGCATGGGGCACAGCACCTAGCCTGGTCACGGTCCTCATCCCCGTGAGGGTCACCAGAGCTCTCTTGCCTGGCAAAAGGCGCTTGCCCCATCAGACACCACATTCTTTATGAAAGGAGCTTCCCTGCCAAAAGTGCCCCTGGCTGCAGCCCAGCCCCACCACACTGCACTGCGCTGCACCGCAGCACATGGGCCTTGGCATGGCCTTCCCAACCAAAAAAGTACGGTGCAGCCCAGTTGGAGGCCGCTGGTGCTGGGGTCTTCCCAGGAAACCAGATGGGCACCAGAGCCACCAGCCACAGCAGAGGACATGGCCTGGCATCCCTGCTGTGGGTAGGGGTCAGCATAAGCGCCTGCTGGAGCTGCCAAAGGGTGCCAGTGCCCACCGCTAAGCTCAGCCCCGTCTCTGAAATCCCATGGGCACCACAAGTGCTGTGGCAGCTCAGGGTAGCGGCAGCACTGTGTGGGTGTAGCCCTCTTCCTGCCCATAGCAGTAACATGCCAGCTCCACATCAGTCAAGGTCCTGGTGCAGAACTCCTGCCTGGAGCCACCACGCATGGCAAGCAGCTGCTGAGCCTCGTCCCTCCCTGCACAGCAGGCAAACCAGGGTGGCAGTGGCTGATGGTGACCTGCTGGGCATCGGGGCCTGCTCACTCCATCGCCCCTTTTGTGAATGGCTAATGGGGCCCTGTGGGGGGTGAGCCCCAACCCCAGCCCTGTTCTGGGGGCCCTGCACTGTGGCCGGGTCTGGGCTGAAGCTGTTGGCTCCCCTCAGCATGGACAGGGCTGCTCTTAGAATTAATTAAGGTACCTGCTACAACTGTTTCAGTGAATTAGTTCCCATTAGAGAAGCATCAGGCACTCACTGCAATCTGCATCACAGCGGCGGGGGCTTCTCGGATAGGTGCAGGAACCAGAGCCTTGATCTTCTGTGCTTGGGGGAGGGGAAAGAAAAAAACCAAACAAACCCAACCAAAAAAAAAAGTACAGAAAACAAAGCCATGAACTTGAAACTTACACCATTCCCCCCCAGCCCCATTTTAACTCCATGCTCATTTTTGCCCCCAGGGCTCACAGGTTGTCAGTAAACAGCAACCTAGAAGAAGGGCCCAGAGGCACTTGGAGAAAGGAACATGATGCAAAAGTTTTCAGAGTAAGCTCTGAAACAGCTCTCAGAGGCCCCAAGGAACAGCAGCTCCACCACACTGCAGCTGAGCAAGCGAAGCTGACATTTCCACGCAAGAAAGTTGGACCAGCAGGCCCACACATGGTGAGAGCAGAAATAAAGTATTTCTGTCATCTTTAACAACAACAGTACCTGTTTGGTCCCAGAGGCAGCTTAATTACATGCAAATGCTCAGCCTGCGGTAGATGTGTCACCATGGCCAAATTGTTTATTTTTAATCAAACTCTTCTGTGGTCTCCATGGGAGGGGGGCTGCACGCTGCAGAGAGGTTATTTGTATCCTCAGCAGCCGGCAGATCCTGGGAAGGGGCCGATGGCTGAGAGTCACAGCTGCTTCAGGGGTGGGGACTAGCTTTGCCAGCTCTGGGCAGCAGAGCCGGTGTGCCCCAAAGCAGCGGGGGGTCAGCAGCAGGGCATGCAGGACAGCTGGGAGCTGCGACACAGACTGTAGCAGAGCACCAGCCCTGCCCCAGCACGATGGGGTCCTACCACATGCATCCCCTATGCTCAGTGCCCGACGGCTGCTCTGCCTGCACCCCACAGCAGGCAAAGCACCAGCCTAAGCCACTCTCCTCCTGGCTGGGGCCGGGACTCACCCCGCTCGCTACTCAACCAGCTCCCACACCCTGACTGCAGCTGGGACAAGGACGGCTCAGCCCAATCTCAGCCAAGACCCCTGGCCTGCCAGCAAGGACCTCACCCCTGTTTTCTACTGGGGTGTATCTGAGCAGGGAGCTGGGGCACAGCCTGCAGTGTGAGCCAGCTGGTGCAGCCCACAGCACAGCTGGGTCAATTAGGGGTGAACCCCCAACCTGCCCAACAGCAGCAGCAGCCATTACCTCTGGTCAGGAAGGGAGAAGCTCTGGTTCTGGCTGAAGAGCTGCAGCAGAGCAGCTGAGCAACAGCAGCAAGGGCTTGCCTGGACCCACTGGGAGGGAGGTGTCCATTCTCCAGACCCTGAGGAGCATCACTAGCCAGGCAGGGGTCACAGCAACAGCCTTTTCGACATAGCCACCATCCTGCTGCCAGCCAGCAAGGCAAGACAGGCATTACCTTCCTAGAGAGGAAGCATCTTCCTTCTTGCCAAAAAAGGCAGCAGAAGTTTGGGATCACTCCTGTACCTTCCAGAGCTGCCCTTTCCTCTCCTCCAGCTGCAGAACTGTTCCTCACAGAGCACAGCCTCACTGCTGGAGAAGAGCCCTTTCAGAGTGCTGGTGGCCCAGGGAAGGGGAGCCCAGAGCACAATGCAGAGCAGTGAGAGGCTGGGAGCAGTGAGGACCAGCTGGCCCTTCCTTGCCCTCTGGAGTAGGAGGGGCTGGGGGGAGCCTAGGATGAGCAGCCACACTCATGGCATCACCCATGCTCAGCGCAGGGATGGGACCGCCATTCCTGCCCCAGGCACCGGAGGGGCTCCAGCAGGAGAGGAGAGGAGGCTCAGAGTTTTCCAGTCCCCTCCAGGCTGGTGCTCAGCAGGGAGCATTCCCACACAGGTGCATATCTTGGCTCTTGTCACAGATGACATACAAATATATTCTATGAACATTCTATTCATTACTGAAATGCCAATATGCAAACACATGCTCTGGGATTAGCAACTATGCAGCCATGAGAGCCCAAGTTCCACAGCTGATCTGTCCCCACCGCAGCCACCCAAGGCAGCAGGACAGACCTCCGCAAACCCAACATGCCCCGGAGCTCAGGCTGGGCTGTCCAAGGGTAATGAACTCATTCTCAGGCCACAGTGGCCTCTCTCCAGCTCCCATCAGAGCTCCTGGGAAAAGCAGCTGTAGAAGAGAATCTCCAGCCAGGGGCCTAGCCCCTTTCTGCTACCCAGGCTTGAACCCCAAAGAGACCAAAACACAACTCTTCAACATTTTATTAATGATCAGCAACAAAAGTTTACAACAGAGAGGACAACAGAACTGGCGTGGAAGGACCGTCCGGCACAGTGCAGGGAGCGGCCCAGGACACCCACCACAGCACCCTGGAATGTAAGAGGCAAGAAAGGGGCTCAGCCCAGCACCTGTCCTCCTCAGGCCCTGCACCTCCCCACCAGGGCACACGTGCTGCATGTCAGCCCTCAGAAAACAGCCATGAAATTTCAGCTGACAAGGTCCCTCCCTTAGATAACCCATCAGGCACAAGATGGACTCCAGTGGCAGCAGCAAGCAGGGCTCTGAGCAGCACCAGGTCCTGCTGCCTCAGGACAAGAAGAACCTTTGGCAAAAGCCCCCAGGGTTCCCAGGCCTCATGTGGAGAAATCCCTCCACCTGCCAGGGAAACCACAGAACCGAGGGTCCCTGTGCCACCAGCCACCCGCTCCTCTCAGCAGCTGCCGTCACTGGGGCAGCAAACGATTCGCTGGCACCAGTCACAGCAGAGAGGCTTTACCCAACTAAACCCAAAGTAGCTTTGGGTCTGGTATTTCCAGCAGCAAGCTGAGAAGAGGCAGCATGGTGAACCCCAGAGCACAGGACCTATCACCACCTCCAGCAGCCAGCACACCAATGGCCCAGTGGCCTTAACCAAAAGCTTGCTGGAGGAACCACAGGTGCCATATCCCTTCCCCAGGGAGGCCATCTCGCCAGTCTGTCCAGCCGCCCCACCATCACCCAAAGGGCTGCTCTGGAATGCAGACTCTGGTCAGGACAGCCAAACCTGGACAGGCAGAGGGGGCCTGGGCGGCCGCTCCATTTCCCTCCTACTAAAAGCCAGAAATGGCAGAAGGTAAAAGCACATCAACATGTTAAAACATTAGTTATAATTAAAACCGTGGGGTTTTTTTCTTTTGTCAAATCTCCTCCTGGGAAAGGGGACAGGGGGGCTGATTAATGGAGGAAAAACCTAGGCAGCAGGATCCCAACTCATTATATCTGCATAATTAGTGCAAGAGGAGCTAGGACAGAAGAGGGTAGGACCACACCCTGCATGCCGGCAGCGGTGTCCCTGTTCAGGGGTCCCCTCTCAAAGAGCTGGCTGCTCTTCAAGGGGGTGAGGCTACGGCACTCTGCGACCCATGCGTCGACTCTCTGCTGGCCTAGTGCTTCTTATCTTCCAGTCTCTTCATGGCCTCCAACACAGCCAGCTCTTTTGCTTCCTTCTTCTGGTTCCTAGCTTCAAACTCCAGCCTGCATCAATCACAAAATGCTATGAGATTCTCATCCATCCATATCTCTAACAGACTAAAAGCACCTGGAGCAGGGGAGCACTGCCTTCTCCTACGCTGCTTTGTTCTGAGAGTACTTCAGAAACCTCACCATTAACCCCCAGACTCCTCTTCGTGAGCCAGCACCCAGAGCTTCCCATAACTGTTACCATCGAGTCCTAGGCTCCCACACTGGCCAAACACTACTTACTTCTTCCTCTGCTGAAGATGCTGCTATTCCATGCTTGGTCTGTCCTGGGACTTAGTGCTGTAATATCAAAATCAAATTTACCACTGACTTGAGCCAAGGCCACTGAAGGTGAAGGGCTCAGGCCTAAAAGAGCAAAGCTCTGAAAGAAGCAACATGCTAAATCCCCAAGAACACAGCAAGGAAATGTTACCATTAATAGAAGAGGAGGAAAAATAATAAGATGTGCTGGACGCACATTCTGACATATTAGAGCTTAGCTGTTCCTCTTCCTGTACAGTCCAGGATGTCCACATTTAAGCAGCCTGCCTGAGCTATGGAAGATGATGTTCACTGATCAGATGTTCACTGATTCCGTGCCTTTAGATAACCCCTTCTCTTCCTGTTTGATCCTACTAATTAGTCCTCAGACAAGCTGGATGGAACAGTATGCAACAGAACTGGGAGATGAAGAAAGCCAACCTGTTCTTGATGATTCTTTGCACAATTAAATCTGTGGTGAGATTGCTGCCACTGTCCACCAGCTGGAAGATACCACGTCTTTTTGGTTCCTATGAACAAACACAGCAGACTCAGCTGTGAAAAACACACAGGACACACAGGTTTACAGCTCAGTAGTGAAAGCTGAGCAGAAGCGATGGCAGGTCCTGTGGGCACCCAGCCAGGCATGACACAAAATGATCTCCTAGGAGGCAGAATAAACAACTGCTGAAAGCAAAGCTTCATGTATATGGGAGCTGAGCAAGGCTGCCCAGGACTGGCATAGAGCAAAGATTACAGGATTCCTCATTCTGTCACGAAGGCATCAGAAACAGGCAAAACAAAACAGTGACTAAAAGAATGGAGCTGTTGTGAATGATTTACAGGCTCTGCTCCAAGCAGCTACCCTCAGGGGTGGAAAAAAACCACCATCACCTGCCAAGAACTTGCTTGGGTGGCATTCTCTGCAATACCAAGTCTCAGCTCAGGAACATGAACAAAACCATGCTGTACCTAGCAAATGCTAACAAAGCAGCACGGACAACAGCAGCTAGTAGCTTACCTCGTACGGATCAGAACCATCCTTGTCAGGCACCACCTCAGTCATCCCATGACACACAAGTGTTACCTGGAAAAGGACACAAAGTCACTGACAAGATCCAAAAGATGACAGGGACCTTCCCTGCCACTGCACTTACTGCAGCATAGCCTGGAGATCAAAGCCACCCCTCCTTGGCACTGGCACTGCATCTCTCCAGACTTGGCAGTGCATCTGGAGCTCCCTGCAACACTGCTGAGCAGGACCATCTCTCTCCTACAGCCCTGTGTTTTCCTATACCACTTTAGCTCCGTAAGTACATCATACCCCAATATCTTCATTTACATCTATATGCAAAGACTCTCACCCTGAAGTGATCCAGCAGATCAGCAGTGACAGCGTAGGGGGCTCCAATCACCACTTCCGAGACATACTAGAGAAGAAACCAGGTAAAGAGTCCAGAATTGAGGGGAGAAAAAACAAAACAAAACAAAACCAACAAACAAAAAACCCCAAACAAACAAACAAACCACACAAAAAAAAAACAACACACAAAACAGAGGCCAGCCTGCTTCCTAAACAGACTTGAGCAGGTCATCTGGTTATAGTTAGGAACTCAAATAAGGGAACAGGAAAGTGGGTTTAGCAGCTACTGCTTGTCACACAGTTCCACTAAAGAATATGCTTTCTAGTAGTGTGTATATAGCAAATCCAAAAGTTAGTTGTTCAGGGCACATGTTTCTGGGCCTCCCCTAATTTCTTTCCCAGGAATTTTCTCCCCTGCTGCAGGGAACAGAGAGTTTTCTACAAGAACACAGCTGTAGAGCACAGCAGCACTCTGCAAGGCATCCTGCCTTTCACTGCCAGTGGAACAGAGGTGGATGAGTTTGATAGCTCAAGTTAGCCAGGACAACAGAGGAGCCCAGTGATTCTTCCCGAGAGTGCACCAGCACCTCTGGCAGCCTAAAGTGATCAGTCTTGTCTTTGCCTTCTCAGTGCACACCAAAGAACTCATGCAAGATTGTTGGCTACAGGTGAACACACCCCCCAGCTCAAGGCAATTTCTGGAACAGCGCAGAGGCACCTACCCTACAGGCACTTACCCTACAGGCCAAGACACTGAGCGTTCTCTCATGGATGTTCATGATGGGATAGTTCTTCCCTTTGTAGTGATTTACTTCCTAAGGCAAAGTACCAGGCACAATTAGAAGAGAGGCAAAGCAACCCCTTTTTCCTCTCACTTTCTCCCAACATGAAAATTCTGTACTGGCCAATACACCCCTTTCCTGTCTTCCAGAGCACAGCCGGCTTGTTCCAGAAAGAACAGGTGTCAGGCTGCTCTACCTTTGGACGACTTTATATACAGACCTGATCAAAGTGCAGCCCAGCAATGATGTAGGGTTTCTCTGCCAGCTGGTGAACCTTCTCCAGGAAATCTACATGCCCAATATCTGTAGACCTGTTTAAGGAATTAAAGCCAACATGGAAAATAGGGAAAGGAAGACAAAACCAGATACATTGAAAAGCCACAGTGGGAGACAGGAATCCCAGGGGACTAGAGTGTTATCACTAGAGTGTGCAGAGTATCCCACTGTCTCCTGAAATCCTCCAACAGCTACAAATCTCTCTAGAGAAGCTATAGCTCCTTTCTCAGTGTCCTGTGACTTAGAAACTGCCAGTGAGAACTCATGCCTCCTCCCCTCACAAGCACAGCTACAGGAAAGAAAGAAAAAAAAAAGGGGGTAAATATCCTAGTCTGGTGCCTCAAAACATGGAAAACATCAAAGAAAAAGACCAATGCTACTTCCTTGACAAAATAGTCAAGGATACGGAATAGGTCAAAGGCTCCAGCAACATAGATGATAGTGTCTCCTGGCTGTGGTTCCTTCCCTGATGCAAACTGGATGATCTTCTGAGATGTCTGTAGGAACTGCGAGACGCCAGTCCAAGGACTGTGACCTTTTGGCCCCTGGGAAAACACACACCACACACGTTTCCTTTTCCGGCTCCAGGAGGGGGTTTGGACAACACACAGAATGCAGCTGCAAGCGATTTGCTAGCCTTAATTTGCTAGCAAGCATCACAACTCTCAACAGCTTGGACCTTCTGCATTCCTGGCACCAAATATTTGTGCAATCTCACAAAAGCCCTTTTTTTTGCTCTGCCAAACACAGTCTAAATCATCCCTTCAACAGCCAGCTAAGGAGATGCTGAGAAGAAAGCTCAGGAAGGAGGAAGGCAGTCTTGGATTTCCAGGAGAGACAAGGCTTACTAAGGCAGACAACACACAACCTACCTACGCTCTTCTCAAGCCTTAAGGCAGCCTAGCCATTCACCTGGCCAATGGCATGCCAAGCCAGGAAGGGATCACCCAGAGCTCCAGGGAGGGCCAGATCCCAGCGCCGGTGACACCGAAGATGGAGCTTTATCCCCACCATGTGGCAGTTTTGGAAACAGCCACCGAGTCACCAGCTCCAGCCCCCCTTTGCTCCCCTAAAGCTAGCTGCTCTGCAAGACTTGAAGGAACAAAGACAACTCAGCCAAGACCAGGTCAAGCCATAATAAACAGCAGCATGCAGAAGGGGGGCTCAGTTGACAGGGGTCATGCAGGGTACCTGGGGCCCAGTTATTCTCCCCAGATCCAAGCACTAGGAAACAGCCATACTGGAGCAACAGGCCACGTAAAGCCTGTTCAAAAAACCCCACATGGTGGAGAACAAAGAGAAGGATTCAGCCTGGTCAGCAAACCCCCTCTGGGTAAAAAAGTCTTACTCAAGCTGTAGGTCCAGGTGCTCATTAATCAGAGACAATTCAACACCCAGAAAAAAAGGGGCTGATAGCTCTTTAGAAGTAGCCCAAAACATGAGCTGGACACATCGGCAGAGAACCCCAGGAGGACTGCTCTGCTACTTGAAGCCCGAGCATGTGAATTCTGCAGTACAGCATGCTAGCTACTTGCCTGCTACATGAATACTTCCCAGACCTAATGCCACACCTTTAAAAACATGAGCGCTAAAAGGAGTATCCACAGAGGATGTCCCTAGGCTGGAACTGGGGGCACTTGGGTCCCAAAGGAAGCGGCGATAAAGAATTTACAAGCAAGCCAGAAAACCAGCAAAGGCTCAATGGGCGCAGCAGCTCTATGGGGCCACTGAGGGACAGTTCACTCGCTGTCCCTGTGTGGCCACAAGTGCCTATTTCATTGACTACAGTAGCTACTTTATGGGGGCAGCAGACATTTACTGAGGTTACTATGAATGTGGGGCAAAAAACAAGACTGCAACACAGGCCAGAAAGCACATTTGGAATCCTTCTCAGACAGGACAACAACCAGATGTCCATGACCAGAACTCACGTTACCTTCCCAAAGTTGTCAGTGTGCTTCCGATAGTCTAGGTCCTCATCCTGAAGGGAGATAAAGAGTCAAAATGTTTAAGCACTCACACAGCTCATCCAACCAAGAATACGCTTGTGTGTGGCAGAAGTGCTGGAAGTCCAGGCTCAGACTGCATGCCATTGATCCCTGGCACTGAATGCTGACAAACTAGTTAATATCTAAACCAGAGTCGTATCCCAGCATGAGTCAGACGAAATGCGTCCTTATGTGATCCCAGCCTGGCACCACACAGTGACGGTGGTTCTTGCCCAACCTGCAGACCTGATAGCATTGCACATCTACGTCCTACCTCAACTACACAAGCCCCTAACAGGATAGCATCCCTCCTTCTTCCAAAAACACTCCACTAGAGACAGGCTCAGTTCCCTGCAGACAGCTAGTAGCACTGTTCCAGATCTTGGTGTGAACTTACATATTACAGCTAAGCCAATCTAACAGCTCAGCACACTAAAAGATCTTCCTGTACCCCTGAATTCTCTTGTGCGTACCTTATCTTGTCCCTGCTGTTTTCTAGGTGAGTCCATTCACTGCACTGCTTGTTTACCAAGTCAATTCAACTCATTAATCAACATAAACCTACTTCCTTTATTTTTCTTGGGTTAGGCTAGCTATCTACTGGGTAGTGAGCTGAGGAGATTCAAGAAAGGTCTTATCAGACTAGAGACAGCAGAAGGCAGAAGCACGCAGCTCAGTGGGAAGGAAGAGGACTTTCCAACTCTGGCAGCACTGGGCTGATAGATCAATGTGGCTGCACTACGTAGTTTCACCCTCCGAGAAGCCATAGGCCAGCCTGTAGTTCCTGTAACATTCCCAAAGCCCACACCAATCGCAAGGGATCGAAGCTTTTATCCCTCCACATCTTTCCAAAGCAGCATGGGCTGAGATCACACTGATCTTAAGGCTTAAGCAAACATAAGCAGGGTGTTTTGCTGCCACTGCCCATAATCTGCTTGCCAGTTGTTGGTGCACATAGAAGCCAGACCCAGGAGCTCCAATGCCAACTGGGACAGGAAAAGGAAAGAGCTGTCGTACACCCTGGACTCCAAACTCCCACCCAAAGCCATCTGACTCACTATGTTGCTGTGGTGAGCCTTAGTCATGAGCAGCATCCGGCCAACGAGGTCGGTAGTGGACACACCTTGGGTGCGTTTGCATTCCCTGCAGGGAGACAAGCAAAGGATGAAGCAGAAGCCACAGGACCCTCTTTATCTTCCCATCATTACCACAGGAACACCTGTGACACCTGACAAATCCAAACCAGGGACTTCCTTCTACCTGCTTTTGACATAAAGTATAGTGTTCATTTACTGAGCCTCTGCATCTTCTTCGTGTCACAGCAACTGCTCATATAAGGAAAATTTATCTTGCACAGACTTCCCAACAGAGCCAACTCCCAGTGAGGCTTCAAGACCAGAACTAGCATCTGCCAGGAACAGGAAGACCCCACCAGTCAGTTGCTCATCTGCAACACTGCACCAACTGTGGCACGGAAGGCAAAATGGTGGGAGCAACTGAAGCTCTGACACGTCACAGCAAAATTAAGTGTGACCCAAAGATAGCTGTGTTTCATCCCACTTCCCTTCAGGGCACAAGCTCTCAGAAACTCTGCCCAAATCAGGATAAGAAGATAAGCAGCAACAGATTACCTGTATCGCCCCGCTGTCTTCACTTCCTCATAGGTATCCTTGCCATCTATCGTTAAGGTGATGTCATCTGCAGAGAGAGAAGCCTCAGAACTGTGCCCCAAGCCTTCCTACACAAAAGCTGTTTTAGAATGACAGTAGTAGCTGAACATGTCCAGCACATTAGCCACTCTAGAACTCCTACAATCTGGATCTCTGTGCATATGTGTCGGATATATCCTGCATCCCATGGAAATCTCAGGGGTTTGCAAGACTACCCTATTTGTGGAGACAAGCATATTCCTGGATGCTAAACACCATTAACCATCTGGTCCACTGTTTTTTAGATAGTCCAGAAAATCTAAGCCGGTCGCCCATGCAGCAAATCCAGCAACAGGCATGACTGAATTATTGTCTCAATGACAATAAACAGCTACCATCAGGCTCAGTATTAAAAAGCACCTTAACCTTAAATTCTCTAGTAGTTTTAGCTGCTGGTTCATGTTACAACTTTTTCAGTCAATTAAACAGTCCTCCAACAGCCAGTTCTTCCCCTTACTGATGTCACTTCTACAGTGACATCAAGCTACCCTTTTACAGAGTTAATTCCAGTTCATCTTTGGCACAGGTCCCAACTCACCCTACAAAAATACCTCTCACCTACTTCTAGTGATAGTATAGAATCTTCACAAGTGAAAACCTAAGCTAGCTTTCATTTAGCAAAACGGCCAGTCTCCAGTGCAGGCACTGGCAGCTCAGAAGTGCGCTCTCTCTCACACAGTCAGGTGGCACACCCAGGGAAGCCAAGGAGTTCTTAAACCCCACAGCCTCACCTCAGGGCACAGGGACAGGAGAAGAGAACATACTGCAAGCACAGCCCTGTGTGCCAGGGGAGAGGCAGAAACAGCAGGTTTGTTAGCTGAGCTTAGTTGGGAAGGTGACAGACATTTCAAAACTTATCTTTTACATAAACACAGCCTGGTAAAACTACAGCATGCAAGGGTATTATTCAGGTAGAAGTACTGAATGTTTTGGCAGAGGGGATAAATGCAGGGAAACTGGAGCAAAGGCCACAAGCGCCTCTCTGCTGCCATAATCCCTCACCAAGTCTAGTACGGGATCACGTACCCCCAATACACATTCAGGGCAGGCAATTAAATTGATAAGGAATTTGATAATCACCCTGTCCACGTGAAAAAGCACATCTATCTTATAGAAGATTAATGATTTATTTACATTTAATGAAATACTTGGCTTATTGATAGCAGGTGGCTGGGGTCAGATGAGGAAGCATACGTGAAATGAGTGCAAAGACCACTCCTGATTAAACTACCAAAGTACCTTCAGAGGGGTAGGGAGGAGGGGCTGAGGCTGAATGAACACGAGAAGCAGCCCCAGGAAGGGAGAGAGTACACAAGTTCTGTTTCCTCAGTACACTGGTTCTCTTCAGTGACTATAAACTGAAAAGCGTTCATAATAAGAACTAGGTCTCTGACCACACTTGGGGTCAGCTAAGCCCTTGAACAGCTTATCAGCTGGATAAAGACAGAGAAGCTTTTCAGATCTGATCTCATCCCAGGATAAGTAGATATAAACACGATTGTATTGCTGCACACTTACCTTTTAACAGTGTTTTTCACATCTAGTTTTTATAAATTACTATTTCCCCCATGCACCAATATCTGCTGGTGCTAAGGGCAGCCTCAGGATAATTGTCAGACAACACGTTTCACCTTTGTAAGTTAAAGGGATGCTTAAAAGCAAGGGATCTGGCCACTCTTAGGGTGCCTAGCACACAGACACATTTCTCCATAACAGCAGTAGCCATACTGCCCAGCGCAGGTGTTGGTAAGGCAGACCTCTGTACATGAGGTATCCTCTGATGGCCAGTGCTAGCCTGAACATTCCTCGGTTTGCAGCAGGGAAACCGAGCGCACGCAAGCCCTAGAGGGCCTGCGTTAACACAGCTATCACCTCAGAATACCACTCACCACCATGCACACAGAAGTCACAGTTATATTTGTCCAGAGTTTCCAGTGTGGTGACATAGGGAGCTCCTGGAGCAATCTCATCCACCCACTTGATGGCTTGCACCATTTTGTATCTCTCCTCCTGTGTAAAGACAGGGGGGCCCTTGTGCTTGGCAATCTCCTCTGGGCAAGAAACAGAAAAACCCAGTTAGAAGCACGTACTATAGCTACGAAGACTGTCACCTACAGGAGCCTCACTCATTTCATGGGTAGGTGAACTTCACTGCAGGCCTAAGCTCTGCTTGGAATTAGTTTGTGGTAGAGAAGGAAGACCCAGCTAGATTAGAAAATATTTTAATTCGTTGCATTTCCTAAGTGCATAGCAAGGGCCCTGGAATTCACTTGGAAGGCAAAAGGTCTCGGTCCCTCCTTGCACCCAGATACTTGCTACTGAGGGGACTACGTGGGCCTCCTGGCAGCCCCCGAGGGGGAAACTCCTTTTAAACAACAGCTTCATGCTACGCTCAGTTCATGCTAGAAAATATGCATCCATAAACCAATTCAAAATTGACCTTCACACACAAGAACTAGTTCCTAGCGCTTAACTTTCAGATGGGCTTGAAAGGAGTTTTCTTCACACAGTAATTTGTTTTGGAATATCAGTTCTGCAGTTTGCACCAGCAAAACCAGACAGATTTTCAACTGGTTCAGTTGTTTTTACAGTACAGAATACAGATCACCCCTAAACAAAGCCTGCAAGCTTTGAATTACCTAATCCTCACTCTGTAAACCGTGAAAGGGGTAACTCCACTCCCTTACCCGGGCAAGGTACACTTCTCTTTTGGAGTCTGCTGCTCCTTGAGCAGACACAGGAAGAAGCCTACTTTGTACCAGGGTATCTCCGTTCTCTCAGGACTAACGTTGCTGGGCGGTTCTAGAGGCAGGAGGAGGTGAGAAGCTGAGAAAACCTCTTACCATCTGTGTGGACTCCAACAATCAGATAATCTCCCATGGCCCGAGCCTGGCGTAGCTGGTTCGAGTGGCCATAGTGCACCATGTCATAGCTAGAAAGACAACGGCCCCGGTTCAGTCTGGGGACGCAAGGGTGCACTTTGCTGGGAAGCCGCAGGAGGTGACCTTCCCCAGGGGCTCAAAGGTTTACAGCCTCTCTGCTCTCTGTCACTACGCGGCGACTGACGCGTTTGCAGCTGGTTCACCGGGGGAAGGCGCTGCCCCAGCCGCGGCTGGAGCGCGGGGTGCCGGGTGCCCCCCCGCCCCGGGATCACCAGGGCCCGCACGGCGGAGCCCCGGCGGCGCTCCCGGCTCCGGAGCGATCGCGTCCACGCACCGGCGGCTCCGCGGGGAGGGACCCGCTCTCCCACGGGATCCAGCCCCGGGGCCCGGCCCGCCGCGGCCACAGAGGAACCGGAGGCACCAGCGCAGCCAACACCGTTTATTTCTCCNCGCCCGCCCCCGCCGCCATTTTGAGGCGCGTCCCCCGCCGCTCCCGCCCGCCCCTCAGTTGCTCTTCCTCCGCCGGCCGCCCTTGGCGCAGCCGCGGCCCAGCCACCCGCCGGGGCGGGCGGGCGGCGGCGGCGCTTCCTCCTCCTCCTCTTCCTCCCGCGGCGGTCCGGCGCCCGGCGGTGGGGCCACCGGCTTCCGCGAGTGTGTGCCTTCCTCCCCGGGGCGCAGCGGCTCGGCCAGTGCAAAGATGGGGTCCCGTGCCCTGCGGAGACAGGGCGAGCATGGGACGGCTGCCGGCGGGAACCGGGGCTGGCCGCCCCTCCCGGAGGGCAGGGGCCTGAGTTTGCTCACCGGTCGTAGCACGGGATCTCCAGCCCCAGCTCCGCCATCAGCAGCCGCATGACGTCGTCGCAGCGGCCGTGCAGCTTCAGGGCAGCCAGGTCGTCCTTCGGGGTCCACTGCAGGAGCAACACCAGACCCGCGGGGCTGCAGGCATCTCCCCTCCCTGCACGGCGATGGGGATGTCCCCACGGGGCAAGGTGGGGCTCCCCGCCTGGGATCGGGGGTCCTGTATGCCCCTGGGCAGACAGGCTCACTGCACACTAGCGCCCGTTTGGCCCAAACCCGACAAATCCAGTGCAAAAGCTCTCACCTGCAAGTTCACTATATACAGCTTTGGACGACGAGTGGGTGGCTTGCTCATGCACCAAAGGCGTGGGTATTTTTTCAAAACCTGCCACAAAATAGAGGTTATCAGTACAGCCAAAGGCATGCGGAACTGTGAACCGTATCAGCGAGAGGAAAAGGAATGTATTACCAGGAGGGGAAAGAGGGAGGAAGAGAGACTATCACAGATGGTGGGCGAGTCCTGACACCAGAGTTTACAGTTGTCTGTTTGGGAGGAGACTGCTCAGCACCAAGGTGTATCACCAAGAGGGAATGCTGCTAACAATCTTCACCGAGTCTCTAAAGTTACCTTTAAGCTGGAACCCAGACAAAGAATCACATCTGCTTTGCTTGCAGCTTCTGTTGCTGCTTCCCAGTTCAGGGGCTGTCTCAACGTCCCCTTCTCCCCAAAGTGGACGATTGTATCTCTCAACTGTGCCCCACACTTGTGGCACATCCTGCCAGTGTGATGCCTGTGCAGGGCTGTGCGCTCTGTCACATCAAATACTCGCACGTACTCTCTGTTGGGTGTACAGGAAGTGCAGACCTGGTGCAGGACGAAAGCAAAAAACCCGTTACATCATTAGTATCTAGCCTGTGAAATACCAGGAGCCAGCCACTTCTCTCAGAAGAAAAGCGCTTTCTGGGAATAATAAATGGGAAGCAGTAGAAGGGATCATCAGGGATCAGATGCTAACTTGGAAAAGTTTGGAAAACCTCAACTAGCAAGTGGCATTACAGGGAGCTTGTTGGCTATGTGATAGGAGGATTTCAGAGAAGGTCTGCGGAAGAGCAGTTAGAAGCAGAAGGCTCTAGCAAGTACAGAGAAAAAGCTACCAGGCTGTACAGAACACTTTGGTTTGGTGCTTGCTAACTAGTTCACCCCAAACCTGATGGCCTGAAGACACAGACTAAGCAGAATCTAGCCCTTGTACTAACTCTTCTTCAGCTAGTGAGAGATAAGTAGTTTACATTATCTTCTTGCAAGGCCACTAGACAGTAACTTCATCCTGTTCTGGCCACTCACCTCTATGTACATGTTTCCATGAAGCTCAGATATTGCTGCTCGGGGTAACCCACTCCGCAGGTGCAGCCCATCACAGTTTTGAGACACCACATGCTGCACCTTGAAGGCAACAAAACACTGAGCTAAGACACACACGCAGAAGACTGTGAAAGTATTACTCAAATGCAGGTGATGCATGTGTCTCAATACACACCAAAGACACCCATACATCAGAGCAGAGCTAACAGAAGAAAAACATGGAGAACAGACTTTTATGAAAGCTAAATGAAAGGAGCTCTGTTAGGTCTGGCTGACTCTGTGGCCAGGTCCCCAGACCAGCCTCATCAGGAGGGAAATAGAAGGTGTTAAAGAAAAGGCACCAAGGGAAAAACTGCCAGAGCTACGGTCTGGAGCTAGCCTAATGAAGACTCAGCTGTATGTGAGCACAGATGGTTTTTCCTACAGGGAAAACTCCTATCCAAGTAAAAACAGTAGTTAGGCAATCACATGAAAAGCTTCTTTTTTTCCCTGCTGGGTTAGACAGAGGAACACAAGTGAGGTGCAGAAAAAATATCTTACCAGGTTGTGTTTATGTAGGCAGGCAATGCTCATGTGGGTGAGTGTGGGCTCTGCCTCACTCAGGTCTGTAGCCCTGACAAGAAAAAAAACAGTTGGAATTAATCTCTCTTTCAGTATCAACTTTCTGCTGCACAGCTTAGAATTTCTCCTTACCTGATGCTCCTGCCCTTCTGCAGCAATGTCCATATGCCATTAGGGCCTCTGTAGTCTGGGATTGAAGCTGCCTGTGTTATTGGGAGAGAAAAAACAAGGCCTGACGGGAAGGTTCGTACCCCTTGTCACAAACACATCAACCCAGTCTCACTCGGGACAATGAGATACACCTCATTCACAGGTGCTTCTTCATTCACTCCAAGTTTTCGCACCATCCAGAGGGACCTTGACAGGCTTGAAAGCTGGGCCTGCGTGAACCTCATGAAGTTCAACAAGGCCAAGTGCGAGGTCCTGCACATGGGTTGGGGCAAGCCCAAGCACAAATAGAGGCTGGGCAGAGAATGGACTGAGAGCAGCCCTGCGGAGACAGACTTGGCGGTATTGGTTGATGAGAAGCTAAACATGACCCAGCAATGTGTGGTCGCAGCCCAGAAAGCCAGCCATATCCTGGGCTACATCACCAGCAGCATGGCCAGCAGGTCGAGGGAGGAGATTCTCCCCCTCTACTTCACTCTCGTGAGACCTGACATGGAGTACTACTTCCAGCTCTAAGTCCCCAAACATAAAAGAAGGACACGGACCTGTTGGAGCGAGTCCAGAGGAGGGCCGTGAAGGTGCTCAGACAGCTAGAGCATCTCTCCTATGAAAACAGGCTGAGAGAGTTGGGGTTGTTCAGCCTGGAGAAGAGAAGGCTCTGGGGAGACTTTATAGCAGCCTTTCAGTACCTGAAGGGGGCCAGGAAAGCTGGAGGGGGACTTTTTACAAGGGCATGTAGTAATAGGACAAGGGGTAATAGCTTTGAACTGAAAGAGGGCAGATTTAGATAGTATAAGGAAGAAATTCTTCTCTAGGAGGGTAGCAAGGCACTGGAACAGGTTGCCCAGAGAACCTGTGGATGCCCCATCCCTGGAAGTGTTCAAGGCCAGGCTGGACGGGGCTTGGAGCAACCTGGTCTAGTGGAAGGTGTCCTTGCCCATGGCAGGAGGTTAATTAGATGATCTTTAAGGTCCCTTCCAACCCAAACCATTCTATGATTCTAGCGCAGTGGTTCCCTAATCACAGGAAAACCTTCTTTTCATATGTTTCTCTCTAGCATCTTTTCTCCTACCTTACAGCTCTCATTTTCACCTCCACTATTCATTTTCTCCAATTTTACCATTATGGAATCCCTCCAGAACGCTTTTTCTTCCTTGGTACTTCCTATTTCCCTACATAGAACTCAATTCTTGAACCTTTCCTTATTTCACTAGTTATTTCTGGTACCTTGCACTCAGCATTCTTTAGCAAAAATACCTGTGACATTAGCACTCATACACCCTGCCCAGAATCATGCTCCCTATCAGCAGTGACTGTAGAAAAGGGAAAGAAAAATAAGGTTCCCGTCTCAGAATTCAGACAAAGGTGACATATGTCACATTAGAAGAGGGAGAACCAGATTTTCACTCTCCCAACAGAGACCACTGAAACCAACCATTTCTTAAACTGTCATTTGTAAGTTCTGATAACCACCAGCTATATCCTACTTGTCCGTCAACACAGGCAACATTAATTAGCTAACTTGTTTTTAGGTTTTACACCAGAAGTAGCTGAAGAGACTTGAGTGAAGTAAGACTAGCGATCCTCTTGTTTAAGAACGACATTCTTCACGTGGTCACAGAGGAGATGCAGCCTCGGAATCTCTTGGGCAGCAGGCACAACCCCAAGTTACAAACTAGCAAATGTCTTGGTCGTGGTTTGCAGCACAGCCATGTTAACACGGCATCCCAGACTCTTAACACACTTCTCATAATCATTTGGGAACCACAAAAAAACGTCCAAAGAACATCACAACACCCCTGATGGAGCTCCCAAAGCTCCAGCCACTCACCCCCAAAGAATCCTACCGTACTGATCCCGGCTCCTGTGTAGATGACCAGGTGCTTGGCATTCCGGACAGCTGCAGCCAGCTCAGTAGCCTTTCTCTTTAACTCTTCTGGTTCATCACATACCTAGAAAACACAACTGAGCAAGTTCATGTGTTTCTGAAATACAGTGCATCACCGAATCCGAAGGAACAGGGAGCTCACTAGAAGCTTTATTGTGGGCCTGGCCTAGCCTAGCCTAGCCAGAAAAAGCGACACAAATATCATCAGAAGCAGCTTCTAAACAAACGACTGTGGGTGTTGCCTGTGTGATCCGCAGAAGATCAAGGGACAAAACTCCCCGGAGAGCAGCGTGTGCCGATCCATCCTCCCAAGAGACGTGCCCACGCGGAAAACACAAATCTGGCAGCCAGCGAGAGCAAGAGCGGTGCGGAGACAAACCGAGGGCAGCCACGGGAGGCCGCAACCCCGGGGGGGGCCGAGCCGTTCCCGGTAACGGGGCACAGTTTTCCACCGAGGCCTGCCGCAGCCCCAGGGCCAGCCTGAGGACCTCGGCCCCCCTCCCAGAGCGCGGGGCTCCACTCCCCACAGCGGCCCAGCAGCGGCTCCGGGCGGCGCCGCCGTTCCCCCCCCCGGTCTCCCACCTCCTCCTGCCGCCGCCGCAGCCGTTCGCGCCGCTTGCGGCGCCGTTCCAGCTCCCGGACGATGTCCTCGTTCTCGCTCAGCACCTGGCACTCCTCGGGGCTCCGCTCCGCCGGGGGCTTCCTCCAGATGCGGGACACCTGCCCGGTACACACGGGTGGTCACGGCGGCCCGCGGTGGCGGGGCAGGGGGGCGGGCCGGGCCGGGCCGTACCTG
>VZTV01049001.1:110377-129181 GCA_013400875.1 Anhinga rufa
CGGGCGCCGCCGCGTGCCCTGCGGGGCCGCTCGCCGCCGCCGTGAGGGGCCCGCGGCCCGTGCCCGGTGAGGGCCGCCGCCTCTCGCTCCCCCCACTTTCCCCCGGCACCGGCCTAGCCGCTGCGGCCCCTCCGGGCCGGCGCCAGGGCGGAGCCACCGTGCCCGCAGGCCTGGGCGGCAGCGGGGAGGGGAGCGGGCGGGATCGCGCCCTTCCCAGCTGCTCCCCGGACATTCCTGGGATGCTCCTGCCCTCGCCTGACTCGGCGGAGCCGAGCGCGGCCCTTCCCGGGGTGCCCGAGCCCCCTCCAGGGCTTAGCGGGTGCAGCAGGTGCGAGAAGGGGCTCCGGGTCTCCCCGGTGCCTGCCCGGTACCCCGGCTCGTCCTCCCCCTCCGGCTGCGGGTGCCCGGGAAGCGCGGGTGAGGGGGTTCTGCCTCCCCGGGAATGGGGCCCTGAAAGGCTTCTCTCTCCCGGCCTGTGCAGGTTCTTCTGCTGGAGGATGGCTCAGGCAGGCTGTGGTCCGGGAATGGCGGCTTTCTCATTCTCTTGGAAGGTTGCCTGAACAAAGGGATTTTCCAACACCTGAACTGGGATGGAAGTTTTGTAACCCAGTAACCAGGCAAGTTATGTCAGCACAACCAGCAGATAACCACAACAAGTGTTGTGGCTGCTGTGCAGGAATCACAGAGTCACAGAATGGTAGGGGTTGGAAGGGACCTCCAGAGATCATCTCATCCAACCCCCCTGCGTGAGCAGCACCCCCAGAGCAGGGGGCACAGGACCGCGTCCAGGCAGGGTTTGAATGGCTCCAGGGAAGGAGACTCCACAGCCTCTCTGGGCAGCCTGGGCCGCTGCTCTCTCACCCTCACAGGAAAGATGTTTTTTCTGATGTTTAGGTGGAACTTTCTGTGTTCCCATTTGTGCCTATTGCCCCTTGTTCTGTCATTGGGCACCACTGAAAAGAGAGGTGCTCCAGTCCCCTGATCATCTTTGTGGCTCTCTGCTGGACTTGCTCAAGCAGCTCCCTGTCCTTGAACTGGGGCCCCCAGAACTGAACACAGTACTCCAGATGTGGCCTCATTGGGGAAGGTGGGGGCACACTGGGGCCGAAGGCGTGTTCAGTCTCACCCATGGTGGGAACACTAATATGTGCTTCAGAGAGACCCCCCGTGGTGTGGCTTTGCTCAGAGGCCCCACAGTAACAGACCGTGAGGAGACCCAGACATTGTGAAATGTCACTATAAAAACCAGGCAGCAGGCAGTGCTTTTTTTCCTAAACATAATCTTACCACACTGTTTTCTTTTTTTTTTTTTCCCCGTTTGGCTTTTTTTTCCTTACTCTATTGGCAGAAATAAATCTCAGTGTGTCTCCTGTGATTGAATGTTCCTAAAGGTTGTCTTTTGGGGATACTGAATCCTAGTCTTCAGAAAGAGAAGGGAAGGAAAAAAAGAACCAAGCCAAAACCCAATCCATTAAAGATTAATGTGTATATATAGATATATATAATTTCAGGTTGGAATCCTCTAGGAGCTGTCTAGATTGGCTGCAAACACAGATCTGTAATTCTAAATGAATGCATGTACATTCTGACATGAGTTTACCAAGAAAGTTGAGAATGATCGCTGTTTTAGGAAGCCTGTTTTATGGCAGAACACAAGTTACTTGATCATGATTTGTTAATTAAGCGGAAAAATGAGCTCTGGAAATGAAGAGGTTTTTAATTAACTGAATCATGACAGGGTAGGTTGTTAAAATCATATTAAGCAGATATCGGATGTTCTCTGTCCTAGATTGGGTAATCTCATAGTTTCCAATGGTTAGTGAGTGTTTTAACCACTGAAGCATGAGGTTTTGATTTTTTTTTTCTCTCCTAAGAGTGGATTGCTGTCCACACAATCTTTTTTTGCCATTTTGACCATGCTAACATTTTTTGCTCTGTCTTTGGCTGGCAGATGAGAAAGCTAAATCTGAACACACTGTCCTTGGCAATGATTTGTCTTTCCACTTCTCCGGTCAGTGGTGTCATGATTTCCATGTTAAATTCTATTTCCTCCTTATTGTGAAGGCACTAAATTTTACCCCCATTGTTTCCCAGTTACCTATTTCTCTTGGGCCTTTCTTTATGTCCCTGGCACCGTATAAGTTGCACCAACTTGTCTCATTAGCAGATTTTATCATATTCCTACTAGTTGGTCCTACTTGGTGCAAAATCTTCACAGCAAAAAGCAAGCAGATGCATAGCTGAAAAAGCGTTAGCCAGCTGAGGAGCTTTCCAACAGACTTCACTGCCCGAAAGACTTGCAGTGTCATCCCTGGGGACAAGCAGCCCCTGCCTGCGGAGCACCTGCCGCTGACAACCCTCTCCCTGGCCTCCACCAGCCCCCTCGGAGCCACTCTAGAGCCTACAGGAAGGTGCTTTTGTAAAGCAGTATTCCTGGTTTTGCAGGTTTTAATTTTATAACAGAAGTCATGACGGTTCACAGTCATTTATTTGCTTTTTAGTGCTCTGTAATAACAAAAATTAAGTAATTTTTCAAGCGTAACACAGCTTAATTTGTCCAGGTTGACAGGTTTAAAAAGAATACATCATAAATGCTCAAGGTTCCTTCTGTGTGCAGTGTCTCTCTATACGTTGCCTCCTCCAATACGAATGGATTTCTTTTCGCAAGTTAGCATTTCTTATTTGTACAATGCCTTAATTTGTTTGGCTGGCAAGAAATAAAGCTTTCTTAATATCCTGTTTTATACCTATAGTCTTGGGTCTTGCCCTGGAACAAGCTGACCAGCCTCTTGTTGGACCATTATCTTCTAGACTTCCTGCCCTTAATGGGGACTTGCGGAAGAGAAAAACCCCTTGGAAGGCTGTTCAGTGCACTGGTTCTTGACCTGTTTCATGGGCTAATAATTCCCACTGCTAAAAGCTGGTTCTTACCTGGCAGCAGAATTATCCAACACAATCTGTCCCAACAATTTTTTCCTTTGCTTTTCAAACCCCATACAAAGCACTCATGAAAAATAAGTTTCCTTCCTTTTCCTTGGGTGACTCTGCTACAAAGAATGTCAGTCAGAGGTCTTGGCCATCTTGTGTATATACTTTTTTGGGGCTGTGTTCAGGCTTCATACATCAAAATAAATTGAGCTGTGCTTTCTGGCAGAAAGCAGAAGGGCTATGTCTGGTGAAATAAAAGCTGTGTGGAGGGCAAGATGAAAGTATACAAATCTCTGGAGATGTAGTATGTAAGTCTGCCATTCAGCTTTATTTTAATTTGGTTAAAAAAGAAATCTTGCTTCTGACAGTCAGCTACTTTAGATTTCAATCAAATCTATCTAGTCTGCATGCTTTCTGCACAAGTACTCAGACCACTTTGGTTTCTTGTTGGATCAGAAATGAAGAACATTTCTTCCTATTAAGCTTGAAATCCGAGCTATGCAATGTGGGACTTCAAAGTGGGTATTTTGTCAGGGATGGGTCAGAGAAATGCAGCTTGTTGGTGATGCAGAGAGCTCGGGAATCCTAGCGCCTGCTCTGGTCTGAGGCAGTGCTCCCAATTTGTTACCACTGTATGCAAGTTTTGTTGTGTCCCGTCCTGTTCATGCGCNTTCCAGAAAAAAATAATTTCTTGACATCAGTATAAAGAAACGGTGGCATATGAACGGAGACAAAGCATGTGCCAAGGTACCTTCTGATCCTACTCAAGCGAGGATGTCAAGATACACACAGTTATTCTGCAGTTTGGCTCTGTTCTGCACCCTGATTCTTGGCAGTAGAGCCCCGATTTCGCAAATTTTCATTTCTGTAATGACTCAGTGTTTGCTAAATAGGAATATCCCATGCTTCCCCCCAAGGTGTGTGCTTGAGGATATTCTTTTTCTGTGTTAAACAGCAAAGGAGAGGAGAAGAAGGGAAAGGACTGGTAATCTTCAAAATACTATTACAGCTATGATGTTCTTCTCAGAAACATCCTGACTGGAATTTCCCACACTTGCAAGCATTTCATGTCTCACCACACAGCCCAAACTAACCCAAACTCTGAGGGATTGTTTTTCATCTCCAGAACTGGTGTTCCTTGATGCAGCTTTTAGCTTTCCCACTTCCTGGGTAGTCACTTGATTACGGTTAAGCGTTGGTAACAGTTTCAAAATCCTTGGTGTCTTTCCTAATATTTGGCTCAGTAATCCAGTAGCGTGCAGACCCGCTGTTGCGGCAAGCATTTCTGCCGCCTGGAGATGAAAGGCCATTTTGCATACTTCGAGCTGCATCGTTTCTTCGCGCTGGCATCAGGCGGCTGAGGCAGATGTTGAATGATGAGGGAGGTGGGCTTTTCCCAGCAACAGCTGCAGCCCACCCACTAGGGGTCGTTAATTTGCTGGTCCAGTCAGTCCTGACCTTGAAGTTTGGTTGATGGTTCTTGCGCACGTGCCCAATCAGCACCTCCCTTCCCCACATCCCGTCTCCTGCTGCATCCCCAACTGCTGTTGCTTGTGGCACTGGGACGGCTTTGCAGCAGCAGACCCACATTTCAGAGGTGCGAGACAAAGCGGATGCGCTGGGAGTACGCCAAGTCTACCACGTAGAGCAGCAGGTTCACGTAGGTGAAGATGGCGATCACCAGCTGACTGTCCCAGGGGCACTTGCCCTTGGTGCAGAGGCTGGGGCGCCGCGGGGAGCCGTACTTGCTGTCGAAGCAGAACACCGGCCAGATGACCGCTGCGCTCACGTACAGCAGCACAGCCCCGAAGGTGTAGACAACCACAGAGCGCTCGAAGGGGAAGCACAGCAAGGCGGTCTTACCTGTGACGCTGAAGGCCACTACTACCACTGTCACCACAAAGCAAAAGCTGTAGACGGCCACACACCACTGCATTGCCACATATTTGCTATGCTGGCTGTCGTTCACCAGCGCCCCAAAGATGATGCAGGCCACAAAGGCCTGCACGATTTTCAGGAGCCCAGAGACAGTGGCCATGTAGCTAGTGACTTGTCCTGGTTTTGCCCTGGTTAAGAACACCTCAGTGGCGTACGCAATGAACAGGAGGCCTGCGAAGACACTGGCTGCGATGCGAAAGTCTCTCACCTCACAGCCGATGGGGTAACAGCCAAGCTGGACAAAGTAGAGCGGGTAGATCACTGCGGCTGTGACGGACATGAGCGTGGCAAGCATGGCAAAAGCAGCAGTGAAGTTTCCCCAGGAAATGCTCAGGCAGCTGTGCAGATGCGTGAATTCACAGGTGATGATGAAAACAGTGACGGCGAAACAGAAGGTCCAGACAAACATGGAGAACGTGCCGTATGCTGCGCTGAATCCCCCCTGGTGGGCTACCAGGCTGAACGTGGTGCATCCAAATGTCATCTGCAGCAAACGAGCTATTCCCACAGGGGATGTCACAGCAGCAGTGTTCAGATACGGCCCTCCTGTGCTCTCCATCATCTTTCCAGTCCAGCAGAGATTACACGTAAAGCTCCACACACAACCCCCCAAAAAAACCAACAAAACAAAACCCACGTCCTTTCAGGCTTTTGCTCGTTTATCCTGAGTCACACCTGGTACTGGATCAGTAGAGCGGCAGCTCGAATCCCCGCCTTGTCTCTACCAGTATCTGTAGGTGCTGCGTGTGACGCTGAGTGTGCGTTTCTGGCAGCCTCTCGGTGCAGACTTGCCGGCTGCAGGGAGGTTGCTGGCTGGCTCTGCCCACCAGCTGCGATCTCAGGGTGCTGCGATCAGCTCACTCCGCTTTCTCAGGTCTCAAACCTGCCCCGTGTTCTGTCCTTTCACTGTCTTCTTTCCCACATGATGGCTGAAAGGATCGCCTTCTCCCTGGAGGCTGACATTTATTCCATTTTAGCTCTGCAGCTGTAGCTCTCCGCTGTGCCGTTTGCAGGAACCTAGGAGTATAAATAGGGGCTATATTAATAGTTCTGGAATGAGTCCTGCCCCCCCATAACTGTCGTGAGCGGGTGTTATTTAACACTGAAACTGCAAGCTCCATCACAGGCTCTTGATTATCGTTCTGCTATTGCTCTAGGAACGTTGGGGTCACTGGAACGCTGCTGTTTCTCCCAGCAGCCACCCCACACCGTGGGGGCTGTCTGTGGAAGCAGGTTGTGATCCAGCCCTGCTGCAGAAACAGGAGCTCAGTCCTGCAGACCCAAGGCTCCTGAGTGGAGGCACAAGCCCGAAGGCATCACAAGCCCTATAAAAGGATTTAGGCCAGAGGCTATGATAAAAGCTGACTCACTTTGCTCCATTTGATCTGGAGCAGTAATATATTTACCTGCTGTGAAAGGCCCTGCTGTGCTTTGAGCATTAGTGAGAGCATGTGGCTGTGAAGATTATGAACATCAGTCCTCACTATCTCCTTAAACTCTTCCCTGTCTCTGTTTGACTTATATGGGAACCAGTTATTCTTGTATCTCTGAATGCCAAAACCAAATACAATTGTTAAAAAAAAAAATTGCTTTGATATTCTCAGCTCTGTTTTAGAACACAGATTTCAATATATAGTGTCAAACCCTCCCTCCTGTTGGATCAAAGCTTTCCCAGGTAGCCACTTTTGGTATACATTTCCCCAGACTTGGTCTCTACCCAGAAGTCTCTTAATTCTAACTCTGAAAGCCCCAAAGAAAATTTCTGATGTACTTCGAGAATGGGAAAAATGAAAACCACAACATAGCTTGTGGTTTCCTACCTCATGGGAGCATTGCTGACTCCTCACCTGCAGGCCAGCTCTCACTGTGCTGGTCCCAGTACGCAGGCAGGATCATCCCAGGAGCTCTGCACAGGTACAGGGATTCAGGGTGACCAAGGACCAGCTCAGCCCAGCACCTTAAAACCGTTGTGAATGGTTCAAGGTAGTCATCAGCTGTGCTGATAGAGTCTGTAACTCCCTAACTGGGAATTATAATTGACCCTCATGTTTGGTAACAATAGTAATTGCTTGATATAATTGTTTCTTATTCATATTAATGTAATGATGTGACACTGACCTATGAATTGCCACACACAGTGCTAGATACTATAAAGAAGAGCTGACAAAAGAGAGTATCTGCTCCAATTCATGATCTTAGCATGCAGTTCTGGGGCAGCCTGGGTTTGTCCAGGTGAAGGGCGCTGCTCCCCTTTCTCCCATGACTTCCTTGTGCTGTGACTGGGACTCCGACAGGCTGGTTCGGGGAGCTCAGACAGCTGAAAGCTCCCAGACCAGGCAGGATCACCACCTGCGATGTGCGACTGCAGCAGCTCACGCTGCCGGGAAGCGCGCCTTTACGCAAGTCCCTCCTTGGATGAAACAGGTTTTGAAGGAGATGTAGCATGTCCAGTTTCTGGCTGCTTGTTCCCACCCCTCCACCCTCCTCCCTTGCTCTTACACGTCTTGCCTACACAACTGCTCTTTAAACTGGATCAGGATACTAATCTCAGATTTAAAAAAGAACAGCAGAAAATTTGCACCTGACAGGGATTATTTTTAACCTGGAGTCATCACTGGTCTGATGTACACGGCAGATGTGTATGGTTGCATCCACACAGCAGTAGCATTGACAGACAGAGCAGCCAGAACCAGGGGATTGGACAGGAACTATTTAAGCTAGTATTGCTACTGCAAGTCACTTTGGATCCAGTTGTGTCTTAAGAGACAAATGGAGACCAACATAGGTTACAGCAGGATTGCTTATGGTAAAAAGCAGTGGCTACAGTGATCCAGCAGCTCACAGTCAGCATTTTGTAGGCCAGGGATAGCTTTAAAGAATGATTTGCATGAGAACAGTACAAATTTTGTTAAGATGTTGAGATAAAATGAGCCTACCTTCAGCTTTGTCACCGTCTGGTAACCTCAGTGTCTCTTTCATGAAAATCCCTTAAAAAGACCTTTGGTGCTAAATGTAGAAAACCTGCATTCATTTGGGGTGGAAGTTGCACAATTAACATCACAACAACCAGGAAATGCAGCAAAAGAGCCAAGGAGCTCCAGGTGAACATGTTCTCACCCTGAGGTCTTGCCCTTCCTGACTCTCTATGTTAATCTTTCACCTCTAGCAGAAGTTTTCCATGCTTTACTGCTTTACTGTACTGAATTCCACAGTTGCAGAAGAGTGATTTTACAGTTTATAGCCTGCTGTGTTATTGTTTATGCAGTAACTTCCTGCATCACCTCCCATCCAACCAGGAGACCAATGCATTCATGAGCAGACAGCAAGGGGATGGTCCATGTCAAGGCACAATGGAGGACAACTGCTTGCAAGGCCCTGGTGCCACAGGCTGATCATCACAGTCCCCCCCAGCTGCCCTGGGCACTGTGAGCCGTCGGTGATGCCTGGGCTCAGAGCAAAGCTGGTCCTGCTGCCAGGCCTCCACTTCCCATAAGAAATGGTGCCACCCCAGAGAGACCTCAGCACCAGGAGCCAGTGCCCGGCAGAGGGCAATGGTCCCCAAAGCGAATGGCAGGCAGGAGCAGTGCACCAGATGGACAACTGCCTTCTGCCGGGGTGTTGGGTTTGAATATGCAGGTCTCGGGCTTCTGTGGATCCTCAGGGTCCCCAGGTTCTGCCAGCAGCGCCATTTCCCAGCATCATACAGACACACTGCCAAAGCACTTACATTTGCTTTTCACTTTAAAAACGTGTAAGCAGATACCAGGTCATGGATCAGAAACCCACAGCTTCTTGCACCCCATCACCCCAGCTCTGTGCACTTTCTCTTGCACTGTGCCTTTGAGACCCTGTTCTGCTGAACAGGGAAGACTCTGCCTGCAGTTTAAGGTTTGTTATGAAAGGAGATCCAGAGCCACAGACATTTGCTGGTGAATAGCATGGCAGCTTTGCAATTAAAATGAATGTTGAGAAGCCCTCATACCCACACATCAGACAAGTGGCTCCTAAATGGTAAGTCACAACATCTTAAAAAGTGAGACATTGATCAGCACAGAAGACACCGTGGCTACTAATCTGTCCAAATTTTTAGCCTGGGTTCCACATGAGAGGCGTGCTGCCAGGAGGACCAAGTAGCAAGGACTACTGTGGGGGGCAAAAGCTTGATCAGCTGCTTGGTGGCTGCAGCAGATGCTGTGGAATGCTGTCCCACTGCTGCTACCACCCTCTTGCAGCATTTTTGCAGTAATGACGCTGTCTCCACATCATCCAAGGAATGGGGCACCTTTCCCCTGAGCAGTCCTTCTGTGCCTTTCCCCTCTCCAGCACGGTGCTTCCTCCTTGCAGCAGCCCCCAGTCCAGCACGGAGCTCCAGCCAGTAAGACTGGCAGAATGTAATTGTCCGTGGCCTTCACTGTATCGTGGCTGGGTTTGGAGTGCATTACTTGATCAGAGCTGTGGTCTTCCTCCAGAGCAGGTGATCTGGGTAAAAGTTAGTTTCTTTCAGGCTCTGTGTATTAGCAGCAATTCCTGTAGTGAATAGAGGCCCAGGGTCTGCCCTCCAGCTCATGACTGAAACTGCTCATGTGCCCAATGCCCAAGTCTGGACCTGTAGTCGTGCAGCGCAAACCCATACATTCTGCTATCAGCTTTTGACTTCTTGGTTGCATTTTAATTCTCGCTCAATCATGTGATGCTTTTGGAGACAATTTTTCCCTCTCAGAGGGAAAGCATCTCATCCAGTCATAAGATCTGAGAGTACAAACACATGGTACTGAATTCTTCTAGTCTTGCCCTTTTTGCCACTGGCTTCCACACAGCAGATGTCACCGGGGATGAACTTAGAAGTTCCAGCTTTACAAAGGCTTGGGAAAACTATATTTATTGCACAAGTACAAGAAGTATAGAGCTGGAGATGACTTCCTGGGTTACAGATTGCAGCTTCCAGCTACGACTTGCAACCACATTGTACAATTTTTCTAAATTAGCCAAGTTCCCCTTTAAAAATATTTCTGGGACTTCTCCCTGCTACAGATTTAAAAAGACTGTTGCAGAGGCACACTAAGCTAAAAGAGTGATCCCAGACTCTCAGGGATTTTTTCATGTGCTTGCAAGAAAACATCCCCTCCAAACATCCTTTGCCTTGTAGAAATTAACCTTTGAATTAATGTTGTAGATGTGCAGGTAACCAGCTCTGCAAAAAGTATTCCAAACTTCAACAGTGGTATAAAGTATACTTTACTGTTTCCTAGTAGAAGTGCATGACTGGACACAGCCTAGGGCACTTGCCATACCTACGGGTGCATCATCTCCCATACAGTCATCCTGCAAACAACTGACACGCACAGTAGTTTCCCTGGGTGCTCCCAGCTGATGAACTAGCGCACAGCAGAAATTCTGCCTACTGCTCAAGTACCTGCACTTTGACTGACTCCATGTGAGTCCAGCCCTCAAAGGAATCCCATCTTCCTGTGCGCTTTTCCAAATGTTGTCTGTACTGAAGAAGCCTCTCAACTTAGTGGCATGGATACTGTAAATCAGAACAATTTTATTTTTATATCCAATTCATTAAAACATAAAGGGTATCAGTAATCCCTAGACTTCTCATAGGGAAACTCCACTGATAGTTTTCCTGCATTTCAGTTGTTCTGGGAGCACCATTCATTTTCTCTTTAGCTACTTTTTTATCTTAAATGTGTACTAAACCCATCCTGCACAGTGGGATGGCTAATTTCCTGTGTGGTACTGTCCAACTGTTTGCTGAAGTCCATGAAAAGTAACCAAATGACTGCAGTTTTGTTCATTTTGGGGTTTACTCACCTAAGACGATGGATCTTACAAATAGCACTATCATTTTAACCTGACAAGACCTATCTTGAAAGTGCACTGAATTTTTCTAAAATTAGGCCCTAACTTTCTGTGACCAACACATTGTGTAACCATTTACCCAAGTGCAAGCAAATGCAAAGTCAGTTATCAAGAACTTTGGCAGGACACTACCGTAATAAAGCTTTTCTGCAACTGCCTGTGTGCTTTCCCCCCTACAGAATGGTCTCTTGCTCTCTCCAGCTTCAGTCGCACATTCCTGATCCCTCCCTTGCTCTCCTCCCACTACCATCAAAGGGGATTCTCTATGTTCTGAGGTGGGTGTGTTCACTAATGACTGGAAGAATAGAAATATGTTGGTGCTTGTCTTGTGTTCTCTGCCTTTCATGTTCCAAATGCTCCCCATTTTAAGACAGGCCAGATGGTCTGATCAAACATTTCTCTCACTAGAACAGGGGCCTTTGCTGCAAAAACGGGATCTCCCCACATCTTAAAATGCAATGCCCTGGAATACCTGGCAAATCAGAGTCAAGCTGAAAGTGCTGTGCAAATATGCAAACATCAGATGCTGGGTGAAAATCTCTGTACTTAGACCTCATATCACAACCTCTTCATCAGAGAAACAATGACAAAGCATACTGCAAAGGGAACACAGAAGTCTAATTAATACAAAAGGTCAACACCACCCTCAGCCCTCACCCAGGCACAAGTGATCATAAGGATAACCCATCCAAATGAGCAGCATATACGACTTTACAAAGACATATGTATGGTTCTCTGGTCAGCCCTTATAAATAGCGTTTTACATATTAAAATAAATATGTCCACGTTGCCAAAGTAGCAAGAGGTTTCTTCGTTATTTAAAAAAAATATGTTACAAAACAATATCATTTCTATTTCTTGCTTAGTTTAAAAAAAGTAATAAAAAAGTCATTTTATAAAATAATACGAAAGTAGATTGAGTACAAGAGTGTCCATCCCTAGCACGTGTCCTAGGTTTGTACGTTATGACTCATCGTGAGATGCTGACCTCCAGGAAGTCATGTTATCATTCCTTCACTTCTAGTTGGACAAAAGAAATCCAGTGCTTGCTTTTTTCACCACTTGTATCAAGTCTATGATGTAAAACTCGTAGCAAGGGAAGAAGTCCTAGATCTGGGGAAGGTTCTCATTGCTGCTATTTATGGCTTTGCTACTCCCTGTATCAGATTGCCTTGTGTAATACAGGAAGAGGATGTGAATGGCCAAAACTGAGCCCTGGAGTTTGGAGGTAACAAGTTCCAGTCAAATAGTGTGAGCAAGAAATTGCCTTTTTTTTTTTTTCTTGACACATCCTAAGTGTGCAAGAGTGTGGGAGCACGTGGGTGTGTACAGGTTTGAGCATGCATGGGTGTGAGCTTGCATCTGCCTGCATGAGCATAAGGAAGAAGATTAGAAAGTGTGGGAGAAGGGCTTAAGAGTCTCCTCCTGATCTAATCTCTCTGCCCCTCTGAAAACCCCTTCCTAGTTACCACTGCTGAGCATCCCCAGAAGTTTACTGGGCTCCAGGCCCTGTTGCTGTGCCATCTTCTGAACATCAAAACCCATGTGCATGAGGAACTGGATCACATTCATCTCCTGCCCTGTGAACTGGTCCCTGATAGTGGGGCACGAGGGGTTGCAGTGAGGCCATGGACAGCTGTCAATCAGATGAATTGGGCAGCCTTTCAGAGGGGCCTTCCCATTTTTGTTGCTCTCATGTAGGCTCCGATCCCAACAGTGCAGGGCACGGGGTAATGATGTCCCCTTCACCTGGATGTCTGTCCAGTGACTGAAAAGACAAACCATACAGATTGTGTCAGAGGGGTCAGGCTGTCAGAACTGGTTAATTCCCCTGCCATTTCCCTGTTGACGTTTCATAGAACCTGCAAAAGCACTTACTTGCGTGTAATGATCTCATGAGACAAACAGGCAGGAGCAAAGCTAGCGCTAAAGGAAAAAAGGAAACACAATTAGGTATTGGAAGGACAAAGTAACTCCTGCCAAATAGAACCTTCTGGGCTAGGTAGAGGGTGGAATTTTTGCTGCCCTTGACAAGATTTTTAGAAACAGCAGACTATCATGACATGAAACCCGACTGGACTGGAAAGTATCCAGAAGAAAAGGGGTTCCATCCTGCCTAACAACAGACTCCTGAATACCTGCTCTTCTATGAAGCAAGTAAGGCACATTAATGGTTCCTCCTCTGTTGTCTCATCAACTCTCTGGATGTTTTATGATCAGTACTTTTCTAAACATTCCTGTGAGGTTAATGACTGTGCAATGGCACGGAGTCTCAGACCTCACCTTGGAGGCAGGACAGGAAAAACCCAGGTTCCTATTGATAACAAGGGGTAGCTGATAATCGTGAAGCTGGAAATTACTTTGCACTTATCCAGAAATGAAAAAGGCAAGATTCTTGATGTAGGCGAACTAATAGTTACCAAATCTACAACACTCATTTCTGCAAAGATCTGAGAAACGCTGCTAGGATACTGGATAAGAATGTCTCTTAGAAATAAATGTGTTAGGTTTTCCTCAATGAAATACTTACGTCACATCCTTCAAGGTGTTTCTCAGCTCCCTACCCAGATTCTGGATGTAGAGCCACTGCCCCTCCTGAACAGGCTGACCAGTGAGGTGTACATTGTCTACAGTAAGCTGGGCCTCGTCAAAGAGCCATTGGACAACAAAGACTGGACCTAGGAAGACAAAAAATTTGGAAAAGAGATTGCTCTAAGTTAGCTGCGGATACAGAGGAAACCCTAGAATCCATTTTATATCTCTCCTCTGATACTTACATCGAAGAGTGGGGTAAATCTTATATCCGAAAAAGCAATTCCATTCCTCTCCCTCTTTGAACTGCAGCTTACAGCGTTCAGGAACAATACCATTCCAATACCTAGAAGACAAAGCAGTAACAGAACAAAAGGCATAGCGCAATCTTAACAACGGACCTTCCATATCCCAGTCTATTCCTGTTCTGATTACAGTTCCAATTTCTTGACACCAGAGTTCTTTCTTGGCTACATTGTCCCATCAGCACCTCTTAGAGCATCTATAACTGCGCACATTCTTTTGCATGTCTAGTTTTTAAATTATTGTATTTTCCAATAAAATAACTGAAAAACCATGTAGATGATAAATACTCTTTAAGTATCAAAACGAAGGAAGACAGAGAAGGAGAACACCTTGTTCACACTCTAACCTCTTATAAAAGTGTACTTTAGAGCACCTGACTGTACCTTATTCCTCTTCTGATGGCTTCTGTTGGAGCACACGTTATGGTATCAATACAGTCAGTTCTGCGATACTGTTTATTATCCAGGAACCATCCGGAGTCTGCCAAGCCTCGAACCTGAATCCCTTGATAACCCATCTCCTCCAGCTGCTCTGCCACTCGATCCACATTCAGGAGCACTCCTGTCCCTCCAGCACTGCAACAGCAATGTTAATACTGCAGTCATGAAGCACACACAGCTATTCAATGGCTGGCTAGCACATACATCCTCTCACAGCAATGACATTCAGTAATCAACTTAATCTATCCACAGGACAATCCACTACTAACTTGGTAGTCACCAAGTTATTTCCTTGCTTTGCAAAACACTCCGAAATAAAGCCAGTGCTGAGTAACAATCTTGATACCTCAGAAACCAAATCCTGTTCTTACTCTTTCTCCTGGGAGATATATAAGCTTTATATTATTTGCGAGGGGTTTGGCTGCTCAAAAACTGACAAATTCACCCTTTGGAACTTCTGTATTACACCCCTGTGTAACATATGCTGAGTGTACCACAGTTTAGCGCAACATAGCACAATTCAGAGCACCTCTGTCAGGCAAGTCTGTTTTTTTAATTTAGAAGTCCAGAATCTATTCACAAGAGGCACGTGTCTCACAGCGTGGGCCAACAGGAGCCAGCATTCTCAATGCAGGGAAGAATGAACACATTCCCTCCCCTCTTGCAAAGCTTTCACCTTGTTGTTATTTTCTTGATTTTCTCGTAAGCCAAGGAAATAACATTATATCATCCCCTGTTGTAGCACTTAAAGAAGAAAACTGAGAGGAAGATAACAGGGTTTGCTGTGTTACTGTTACTGTACTCCCAGAAGAAATTTTTCAGGAGCTGCTGAGACCTCCTCCCTAAAGCGTTCTACTGCAGAGATCTCCTGTCTTCACCACAGGAGATCTTGTAGATACCTACCTGCTCCCTGCTAGCAGCAACACCTTCGCAGTGCTAAGGCCTTTGCCCACCAGCTCCTTTATAACCTCCTGAATGATCAGTGCTCCCATGAAGGCATATTCATCTGGAAGAGAGAGCTCAGTGTCAACAAAACTGTTTCCTGTCCAGGCTAAGACTTTTGCTTCCCCTCCACAAATGCTTAAGAACCTTATGAAGGGATTACGAACCTAAAACCAGGCCCATTTTCTTCACCTGTATCAAGTACATCTAACAAGAAATACTTCCCCCCTCCCTGTACAAAACTTGTTTCCTTGAAAGAAAGTGAATAGAGAACTAACAAAATACACAATAATATAACACAAGCACATCTTCCTACAACAGTGCACAGGAATTGGTAAACTTAGAGAAGGAGACCAAGAAGGAAGGTGCTGGGACCCTTTTGCTATACGTGAGGAGTATGCACATCTTCCTACCACCTGGAATCTCAGTTCCAACTTAACTGCATCCCTTTTTTCCCAATTCATAAAGCCAATTCAGACAAGCAAAGTTTCACAAATTGTTACACCTACATAGACTGCTACTTCCTCGGCAGCTCTGTTTGCTTAAGTGTAACTGCTTCATAGAACAATCGTAAGAAGCTATGATGACGTGAAAAGGTCCCTCACTCTGACAAAAAGTGTATCTGTGGTATCCACGAGTGGTCACTTTCTCAGTGGAAGAGTTAGTGAAGAGAGACATCAAGTGACACAATGTCTGATTTAAGGCCAACTCAAAGAACAACTCTGCCTTTTCAGTGCCACATCATGGAGCATCTTAGGCCAAATTCTTTTGTTCACAGCAGCGTATATCAACAGTAATTCCACTGGGGTCAAAGAAAACTCTTCATGAACAAACGAGAGGAGGTCTAAGCCCCTGGTGTTTCTCTAGACATCACTGCACCCAGACACCAATCCTGCTTGAGCTGGGAAACCCAGAGAAATACATGAGGCGGAACAATTCATTTGCATGAAATCCTGCTTAATCTGGAAGAGGACTCCTTTAAGCAGACTCCCTGAGTTCCGTCATCGTCAAAGTGACAGCTGATGGCAATGCACGTATTAAGATGAACTACTTTTCGCTTCCCAAAGAAACCTACTGACAGCTTTAGCCTGACAAACATGATGGCTCCTTTCAAAGGCCAAATATCCTCCTGATAGAAGTCTGAAACTAAATTCACCGCACTTGCCTCTCAGATCAGCAAAACCAAAGTCGCATGCAACAAACCATGGTTCCTCAGCCACACCATTTAATCTGCTGTGTGCTGGAACCTGGAGATTCATCTAAAAGGAATTTTTTTTCCTCTAATCCTTGCATACTGCATCGGTGTAACATCTCTGCAAGCAGTGGCTCTGAACTATGTCAAAACAGCCTGAGCTAAAGAGATCAGGATGTTTTATCTGGAAGTAGCTTGATATTCTTTCCTGCCCTTCAGCAAGAAAAAGCCTGTTCTTCATTCATGTAAATTCACAGAAGTCTGGCCATATCCTTTCATGTGTGATGTCTGGGGCAGCAACAGCCCATCAGCAACACTCACTTTTCTCAGACTTGGAAGAGGCACCACTCCAAACATCACTTGAGCAATACGGGATGAATCTGTAAGAGAGAGTTGTGTGAGTACTGATGTTCCTTTGACATGCAAGGAGGGGTGAGGAAAGGGTCAAGTAACTGGAAGAAAATTAAACCCTGGGAAGGGGAAAAGGGAAGAGTTTCTTGCCCCGTTAGACAACTTACCTTCCTGCAAACCGAGTGACAATTATAACTGTCTTCAATTTTCTCCTAAAAACTGGTAGTTTTACTGAGTTAAATCAATAAATAATGTGTCTTTTATCAATGTAATTGAAGCACTGAGCTCAGTAGACAGAATGATGGGCCAAGATTTTGCTCTTAGCTGTCCCACTGATAGGGTGGATGCCCTGCCACAGGGAAACTCTCTGTGCTTCTGTTTTTCACATGAAAAATGAGAAGACCCTGTCAATGCAGTGTAAATGCTGACTGCAACCACTGGAGGTTTTTGCAGGAATGAACTTATCTTCCCGTTTTGTCTCCAGCTTGCAGAATGCAAATTAACATCCCTCTCTTCTGCTTTTCCCTCCTATATAGACGCAAATATTAACTGGTGTCTCTCTCATTTCTCTTCTTTGAGCTAGAAGAGCTGCTCCACATTCCTCTCAAATCAGCAAACGTGCAACATGCTAGCAGCCCACCACTCACAACAGTATTTGCCACTTCAGCTATTTGAGAAGGCTCTCTAAGCCACCACCCCCAGTTTTTCATTAGATCACCCCACAACTCCAAGGAGACCGGACTGAAGTCTCTCCAGACCTTGCCAGCCCTACTTGTTAGAGCTGAACTAGAGCAAATGAGGAAACATACAATTTCCTCTCACAAGTGTTACTCTGAATCTGTCTTTGTAGCATTCTTGCTAGCCTACAAGGCAGGAGATGCTGTTTAAGTATAAACGTATTTCCCTTCGTTGTCCCTCCTTACACCATGTTTGCATTCCACCAGTGGGGATTTTCTTCTGGTTGTGATGACAGGATCCCAGTTCCTGCAGATGGGCACAAAGAAACAAGAAATGTACAGATGACAGTCTGTAACTTCAGAGAAACGCTACAAGCCCCATGCAGGATCTCTGACCACACAGAAAACAAACATCCATGATGAAAAACATTGGTAAGGATCATTTCTAAATTTGCCCTTAGGCAGATGTAACTTTCGGAATTGGATTTGTGCTAGAGATGAAGCCTGTCTAGAAGCCTCTTGTAGTACAGAAGAGGACCTGTGCCACATACTTAAAACTCAGGACTTCCCCAAAAAACAAATCCTGGCAGGTGAATTTCAATATATGCAATTTTAAGATCTGTGTGAATGACAGAGGATTAGGTATTCGGAAAGCCAGAATATAAGCAGCGAGAATGAAGAGAGGAGCTCAACATTTCTGTGCTGACTCAGGAACCCGGTGGTCCAGAGGGTGGGTATCCAAGGCACTAATTCCACCTTAGGCATGACACTGAAAGGTGCTACAGACACTTTACACGTGCACCAAACGCTTCACACAGAGAGAATCGCTGCAGTTGGTTAAGTGACGTTACGCAGCTGTAAACGGGGAAAAGGTGGAACCACGCAGCTCCCAGTAAAAGCCCGAAGCGTTAATCTGATTTCTCCCTACGCGCACAGGGCCAGTCCTACTGCAGGCAAACACATACCTCCAGTGCAGTGTGCAAGAAAGTGCAACTGTCCTGCCAAACAGATTAAGAGGCCTGAGAACAGTTCTTCTGACAGGATTAAGAGAAACACAAAGCCTCTTCAAAAAGCAAAAAACTAAAACACAACTCTGAAGATCCCAGCAGGTTTGCGAGTACATGTACGCATTTAAAACAAAGAGAGCGCATCGGCCAGAGTTCAAAAGTGCTGTCTGCCAGTGACGACCGTACACCCAAAGGCGCGTGCACATCTGCGCTGCCGTAACGTTTTTGGAGAGCGGAGAAGCACGCTTGACTGGGCGTCCCCTCGCAGGAGCCAGAGCCCGTCCGTGCCCGCCATGCTCTGCCAGCGCCGGGGCGGGACCGCTCACGCGACGACGGCGACCACGCGCCCTGCGAGGACGCTGGGGTGCCGACGTCGCGGGCGGCTGCCCCAGCCTGGCCCTGCTGCCTCGCGGGCTGTCCCCGCGGGGCAGAGGGGGACCACTCACCCACTCGGGTCGCGGGCCACTCTCTGGAGCTCATGAGCCTCCGCATGGTGTCGTAGCGGGTGTCGCAGTTCTCCCTGTTGAAGCAGTACCACCCTCCTGGTGAGGGGAAGAGAGGGGTCAGCCGCCCCGCCGCCCTGCCCGGCGGCCGGGCCCGGGGGGAGCCCCCGAGGGGCCGCCGGG
>VZTV01049006.1:2858-12881 GCA_013400875.1 Anhinga rufa
TAACACTGATGGGGAGGGGGGGGAAGAGGGCAAAAGTCCAACTTAATATAAAACCTGAAAATGGGTAGCTGACATTTTTTACAGAACTGAAAATAACAAAACATTGATGCTACTAAGAGCTTAATTGGATTGTTGCTCACATTTTTGGACCCATGCTGTTTTACTGACGCAGCCTTAGGCCTAAAGACTGTTGCAGTCTGATTTTGTTACAGGTTTTTTCTCAGAAGCAACATCAGATGGAGGCGTCATCTTCCCTTGACCCTTACTACTTAGTTTGACTCCATAGGACATACCCTCGGCTGCACTAGTACTGTTCGCACAGTCAGAATGTGAACTAGACAGGGGAAGATGATCTACACAACAAGCTTTTAAGTCAACTGTTTCCCCATCAAGCCGAGATATCAGCACAACTGAGGGCTAGCTTAATGCAAGAAGCAAGACTTTATTTCCATTAGAGACCAAATATCCTGGAAGCACTGCTTGCTAAATGGATCATCAGTAATGACATGGAAAATTTCAAAAGGGGAAACATGCATTAATCTAAGCTTGGGTCAGTTAGCTAGCTCACCGAGTAGAAGATACAGAGCTTTGTGATGACTCCACAGATAAAAATGCTCGGTCAAGTGATTGAGCTTTCAGAGGGGAGAGGAAGGAGGTGGAAGGCTGGGAAGAAATAAAAGAAAAAGATTTTATGTTTTGTTTTTCCTTTGCTGTTTTAAGGTTTAGTAAACTAACTTCTGTGAGGCAAAACATATTCATTTGTTAAATAAAATACTTCCACAAGTTCTGGAAGCGTCAAAGTTTAATCCTGTAGCAAAGAACTTGTGCCCATATTTAATTTTACTGTGGTGAGCAGATCTTTGTACAGCCCTGGAGAAGTGCATTGATGTACCTGCAAATGGTTAGCTTTACGCTTGCTGAATCAAAACCTCAATAGTGAGGTATTAGCCTGGGTTATCCAATGCTTGCTCACATTCAGAAAGACATTCCCACAGAAGGGTCATGGATTAGTAATAGAGGCTCATCTACGCTGCATTCATGCCACTGTGTGCATTTTCTACCTTTACTCAAAGGCAGAATTTGGCCCACCTACTTGTATTTTCACCGTGTGAAATGTTACTGGCTATTTTCTGTGTTTCCACAGCCAGAGTCCAGACAGCTACTGGATAAACTGGGTCCAAATGGGAAAGGAAGAATCACAGCGGTAGGACAATTGTTCAGTGAAGTAAGTTATTGCTTGCTGAAGTTTCCAACTCTTTGACCATTTACTGCGTGAATATTAGCCTGGTATGCAACTTCAACTTTATGCTTCGGAGACAACATCCTTGCAATACAAATAACTGTCTTCAGATTGAAAGAGCATTTTAGAGAAGAAACAGCCTATTTTACATTTATATATGTTCTCACCAAAGTCCTGTTCGGCCAGTGCATAAGGCATTCTCCTCTGGGTTTGTCAAGGCCACACAGAAAGAAAAATATATTCATTTTATAGTTTAGGGTCAAGTCCTCTGTATAGCAAAACCAAGCATAACCTCTACCTTTTTGCCGTGTGGTAAGGTACATCCTAGGGTGGAATCTAGTCTGACTGCTCTTGTTATATACACTTCCGCTCCATTTTGAGAGAGGATTAACCTCCCACCCCTCCTCCAAAAATAATGACGATTCCTAGTGTATTCTGTATCATCCTACTCATTTTCCTTAGTTTAGTTTTCTAGGGCACTTCTCCACATAACAGGACAGTTTCCCTAGGTAACAAGTACATTGCTCGCTCCTGTGCAGGCACAACACTGCTCTGCATGAGGCCGTTCTGCTTGGATTGGAGGGAGAGGAGTGCATCCGAGTCCTCTTAGGGCAAGTACTGCAGCCAGGCCTCTATCTCAGCTACAGGCTACCCACAGCCTGCTCACACAGATCTAGTCAGCAATACTGAAGGGCCAGAGCCTGCCCAAGGCTCAGCGCTCGTGTCTCACAGGAAGAGGCACCCAGAAATTCTGAGGTAACTGCATCAACGTTTACCTGCAGGCTACTTCACTAATCCCAGTAACTTGGAATGAATTTAAGTAGCTTAAAAAAAATCTGTTCTTTATTTACAGCTGCGATGCAAGCATACAAAAGAAGAATGCAAAAGGGCAATCAGCATATGATTTGGCTATTACAGCTGGAAACAAGGAAGTTATTTCATTGTTCGCAAGTAAGCTTGGACAGGGAACATTGGACAAACTTAAAAACCCAGAAACGTTGGTCTCACTAGTGTCTGATTGCAACTGCCTTTTTCCCCAAGACGGAGCTGGAGGTTCTTTGAGTTCAGGAGCACCTACACACACGCATCCAGTTCTGTCTGCAGACTTCACAACCCCATAAAATCAACTCAGGCCCCGTAACAGCCAACTATTTTGTGCAAGATTCCCCCATTCCTTCCCATCAGTTCAGAGCACAATTCTTCACTGTCTGTGCTCTGTTCTGCAAGACTTCTTTTTCTTTCCAAACCTGCGCAAGGAGAGGGACCAATGAAACCTTCCAAGGCACAAGGACATATTAAGGAGACCTGATGAACACTGCTTAAGACAGTTTGATGCTTCAGCAATAGCACTGAAGCTGTACTTTGATTAGCTTATTTTCCATTTTCAAGTTAAAACTGCATTCAGTACGGCTCATTGCATTAAAGGTCGTATTTTTTTCCTCCAGAAAACTGAGTAAAATTACTTTGCTGGTTTGCCTTCAACTTTTATTTATAAGTGCACCAACATGAGGCAGCAACCAACTACAAATAGTTCACAAAAATACCAGGCACACTAAGATTTGCTATCATTAGACATTATTAGCCACAATCCTAAATCCCTGAAGGAGTTTTAAAACTCCTTCACCTTTTTATTTCCAAAAGTATCCAAAAGCATTGGTATATTCAGTATAAAAATGGAAGTGCCTGCCAGCTCTTGCAAGAAACGCAAGTTTTTGCGCCAGAGATACCAGCATCTCCAACATGGAAACAGCTTGGTTTAAAAATAAAGAACAAATAAAACTACAAGTAGTAATCCTTAATTAAACCAACAAGAACAGGATTATGTATGCAATGCATGAAACCTCAAGTACTTCCCAGACAGACTCAGTGAGCAAAGGAGAATTCAGTCTGCTTCTCGCAGAGACAGCCATTCTGAAAGCAGTCTCAGTAAATGGAGTCATTCAGCCAAATTGGCAGTGACAGAGCGCACGTACAAGACAGATATCACCGGCAAGTGAGAAGCTACAGAGGTCTAGGAGACCAGATTCTCTATTTCATGACGCACATTCTTGGCTGTATGTTCAACCTCAGTCACCTTCTGAGAAATTTCTTTTTTCTGCAAAGAATAAAAATAATGCATTACTGTCTACCACTAAATAGAGCACCATTCAGCTTCAAGGGGAAAGCAGGCTGTGTCTCCAATAAGGCAAAGGCTGAGGACCAGGAGCCAGGAAGCAACGAGCCACTCTAGCAGCACTGGGGTAAGGAACCAGGAGGCCAGCTAAACCATCCCGAGACTAGAAACTAAATAACTCTTAGAGAGACGCGGGGGCGTAGAAGAATGTCACAGTACCAATGTGTACGTACCATTGCATTTTTCATTCGCTCTTTGTCCAGCTTCAGGAACTCCTGCAGTGTCAGGTTGGTAGGATCTTTCTGAAGGGAGAGAAAAGCGCAGCCCGCAGAATGTTTTTTGTGTTCTTCCCTGAAGAGGGGAAAGAAAAAAAAAAGGAAAGAAAGAAAAGCAGCTCACAAAGAGACACAGGCAGCCGTTCTTCCTTGCCCGGCACCTCGGGCCGCCAGCAGCGGTTCCGCCTCTGCCGCTCCCGCCGGAGGGACCCCCCGCTACTCACAGGGGGTCGTCGTCGGGCTCCCAGCCCTCCAGCTCCTTGAAGCAGAAGAAGCACTGCGCCACGTCGGGGCCGTTCTCGCTGGGGCAGTGCACGAAGCCCGCCGCCGCCATCTGCAGGCAGAGGGAAGGACGGAAGGAAGGAGGGAGGGCGGGCGAGAGGGCCCGTCAGCACGGACGGACGGATGGACCGCCCGCCCGCCACCGCCGCCGGCCGCCGCTCCCCCACGCTCACCCGCTCGGGCGTGCAGGCGCAGCCCTCGATGAAGGGCCAGTTGCGGAAGGTGGCGGCGCGGGTGGGGACGAGGTAGAGCCGCCATTCCTCGGGCAGCACCAGCGCTGCCACCACCTCAGCACCATCCGCCATGGCTCGGTTCGAACGGCGGCGGTTGGGNCGTTTCCGTGTACTTTCCGTGTAGTTTCCGTGTCGTGTTGACAGAGCCGGCGGAGAGGGAGAGCAGGAAGGGTCCTGCTAAGACAGGACCTGCGCAGAGTTGTGGCAACCCCACTGCTCTGTGGCAGCGGCCGCCTGTTTACGCCACAGGCAGCAGGAGCGGCTGAACTCGCTGCCTCCGCCTGACTAACGCTGCCTGCCTGGAGAAGGAAGAGGGACCAAGCGATCTGGCGCGCTGCCACAGGGGCTGGAGGCAGCCGGTTTTGCGGGGAAGAACTAGCTACTCATCTATCACAGCGACAAGGGCTCAGTTTCCTGCACCGCCTGATGTGGCAGGCAGTGTTTGCTGAGATTCTCCAGAAAAAACACAAGGGCTGGAGGGAAGCAACCCCGTGCGCCAGGTGACCTGGAGCAAGCTGGTCTTAAGTATAGTAATCGGAGACAAGGGATAAAGATGGCTTAGCTCAACCACTTGCTAAGAGCTTATTGTCACAAGTGGGTGGGTCTGCAAAGCACATCCTCACACCGATGGTGGCAATGAATGGACCAGGTAGACTTTTTGTTTCTTCCACGAGACTGAATCTGAAAAGAAGTGTTCAGCACGTGCATGTGAAACATCAGGACTCTCAGGAAAGGGACTTCTCTTTCAAAGTAAACTGGAAAGTATTACTTGTACAAAATTACCGACTACTACTCAGAACGATTCCGGTATTTACCCAGCTCCGCCACTGCAGATCACCGGGCATGATAAGGTGACCACAGCGGGCAACTTCCTGGTTGCAAAGTATCAAAGTTCAGGCAAGCATGTGGAAAGGTTCAGGCTTTGCTGTTCTGTTAGAAAAGGGTGAGGTTCCACCTTTATTCTCCAGGAAGACTTTGTTCTGTTAAACTGGGCTGCATTTGGCAACCACAGTCACCACTACAGTCACTGCAGCTCAGGGAAGCGTGGAGTAATTGTGTTATTAAGCGGGGTGGATGCTGGCTTTCTAACCACAGCTAATGTAACTCATCATGCTGGTCTCCAAGGCACAAAGAGGCAAGCAGAGGGCTGAAAGCACAGTTTGTTTCGTTGCATGCCTTGGAGGAGCCTCATCTGTTGCAGAGAAACATCTGTGTGTGACCATTCAAGCAGTGGCCTTAAGCTGCTACAGGCCATTCGGGCTTCTCATTCAGCATTTGGGGAGGAAACATTCTCTTGAGAGGTGGCTAGAAGTGGTCCCTGTGCAGCCACAAAAGAGAGATGGAGCTGCAGTAGCTTTTTTATAGCTACCTCAAAGGCTGCCTAATTCCAGTGGTGACCTAGTGAGGGCAGGTAGAGCTCCCTGGCAACCCTGCTGCCTGTTTCCCCAAGACTGCCAGCCCCTATCAGATTGCACACTTGATTTCACATAGATGCCAGCTAGGAGGCTGGCCTCAACACCCTGTCCTGGGAATACTCTTGCTGAAAGTGAGGGGGTGAATTCCTGCTCACCAAACAGTGCCTCTGTGCTCACCCACATAGACAGCAGAGTAAAAGCAGCTGTTTCTTACAGACAGCTTGAGTTGCCAAGAGGAAACAATGCACAGATACGACAGGCTTCACCAGCATCCTTCAGATCTGGTTTGTTGGGATCTCTTTGCAAGTCAGGAAGGTCTTCCTGAGCTGTGGCTATTCACTTTGCCCAGTCTGCATCAACAAAGTGATCCTCGAGCCAGCCACACTTGCACCTTGTTCTCACCAAAGCCATTAGGATCAGCAGGGAAGGATCTCACAGAAAGCAGTTCAAAGCCGTGCCAGATTTTCACAGGCAGCACTAAGGAAATGCTGTGGAGCATCCTCCACGTAAGACCAAGAGATCAAAACTTAAGCCTACAGTCCCAGGAGTGCAGGATATAATAGGTACAGCTGATTTTCAACTGGCTGATTTTTGAAGAAATATGGGCCAATTAGCAAGCAACAAGCCATGTCCACATAAATGCTGGTGGACCTGTGAAGTTGCAAAGCAATTTCATGTTTCTGTAGCCTGCAGTACAGCAATATTGATCTCCATCCCCTGTAACCTTTAATGAGCTTATTCTTACCAGTCTCCCTGAAGAAGGCAAATGTTGGTATTTCTGCTTTTCCAGGTGACAGACAGATCCAAACTGGCTGAGGTGCAAAGGCGTTTCATTGCCTTTAAGGATCTGGGGGTAAAAGAACCACCTGGATAAAACAAGCGGGCTGCAGCACAGCAGGAATCCCAGGGCTGTTCTCACACCTTCTTCACTTGGCATCCTCCCTCTGAGGGACAAAGCCACAGAGGCATAAGCACAGGACAAGAAACTCCTCAAAATCTTCCAAGTCACCTTTGAGAACATGATACAGAACTGGTCATCTTCTTCAGACTATCTTTTATCTCCTAATTCTGTCTGGCAAGGGAAAAGCCTGCTAGTGCCTGCATGTGTGCGGCTTCTGTGTGGGTGCCCAGTAGAGAAATAAGGAGTTTCTTACCTTGCTCCACTGCCCACACACATGCTTTGCATCCTCTATCAGCCATACTTGAGTTTGCTAGATTTCAATGAAATAAGATGATGGAGACACAGCTTAACAAACAGTATGACTACAGATAGGCTTTTCCAAGGGAAGGGCTTTAATTCCATTCATAAAGACAGATATTTTTTTCTTTCCAAGTACAGCTAACTTATAACATCAGTAACACTGAAAATTTTTACATAGTCATGAAGCAGGCAGAAGTGTGCATGGATGTTAGTGCACACAACACTTGGATAGGTTCTTTTTTCCTCCTTGTAACACCGTTTTTGTTTTGATGACAATGTACATTGGCTACACAAAAACATTCTTTGTGTCCATCTCTCTGCTGTTACCAAAATGAAGATTTCATTAAGGCAACTACTCCTAGAGCCAGGTACACAACAGGTATACACAGTGGATTAAGAACAAAGAAGTCACATTTGTTGTGTAGCTCTCTGTGGGGCTTGATGTGAAAGGAACAGCATAGTGCATGTGATTTATATTTAAAATGTACAGACTGACCTTTGGTCAGGCAGCAGAGCAAACTGCCAGCTTACTGTTGTTCATCTGCAATAAAAGTCAGGGAGAGGGAGAGGCTGCTGAACTGTGGAAAAGGATGAGACCCCACTACTAGAGAAACTGGGGTTTTTATTTTTTTCATTCTTGGTTCCAAGCGCTGGAACTGGCCCACCTCTACCCTCTCCTCCCTCCAAGCTGCAAACAGACAAACAAGAGCCACCACCAAACTGACTTTTGTTCTGGGTTTCTTCTAGCCAGAGCATCTGTATCAGGAGGAAGTGGATGCTGGAGCCTGTGAGGCTGGCTCTGAGATTAGAGGTGTGCCCAAAGGGCTGATCTGCAGCATCAACAACTGGCAGATAGGTTGTAAGATTTCAAAGAGCTGATCTGGCAGCTGTTGTGTCCTACCTCACCTAGCTACAAACCCGCTGGACATCTTGTGCCTGACACAAAACACCGTGCACTACAAGAACTTCACACTGAGCACAGGGTCAATGAGGGGAAAGGAGGGCAGTAGGGAAGGAGTGGAAGAAAGACATCTCCTCCGAGCCTTGTATTCGGAATCACATGAATTCACATGCTCTTCATTATTTCTAAAACATGGTTCCAGTATTGCTGTTCTGGCATGTGTAGAACTTTACTAATGTTAGCATCCAGCTAGATGCACCAATATCTTATTTCCCTTCACAGATTCAAGACATTGTTCCTAACAAAGCAATCAAATCACAGACACACTGTGGATGATTTAAGTTTAGATGTTCATTTCCCATAAACAAAAACAGAAACAAAAAAAACCCTGTGAATTATTTTCAGATTGGTTTCAAAATTTGAAATCCATGGGGCCCCTCTGAAGTGACAAGTATTTTTTGTTTGGGTTTTGTTTCTTTGTTTGTCAATGAGGCTCTCCAAATAACAGTGGCAGGAAAACTCCCCATAAAGAATTTCAGTCTTCTGGTGGTTTCAACATGTTCTAGTTGGCATTTCCAGGCCTATCCCCATGGCGTATAGGAATCAATCCTCTTGGACTGCAGTTTCAATACACAGCACTGCACTGTTGACATCTGAAGTCCTAGGAATAAAGGCATCGGTGCGTTCCAGCTCTCACATGGCAGCCAATGTCCTCTGCTGAAAGCCATGGTAGCTCTTTGCTTGACAGTCTGGGCTTTTCACAGATACCTAGACAGCTCCAACGGATCAGCGCCGCAGCCTAAGAAAGAAGGCATGCTTGCACTCCTTGCTGTCTAAGGGATAATATTTGTCATAAAAATCCAAAATGTATTCTTCAGTCTTAAATCCAAACTTTTGGTAGAGCAGCATAGCAGGGTTGCTTGCAGAGACGTGAAGGGTTACATCTTTGCCCATGCAGGTCTGCCAAGGGAGGGGAAAAAAACCAAAAAAGTATCACAGCAAAAGAATGAGACAGCCTCTGGGGGAATACGGAGGTGAAGAGATTCATCAGTTCAGGTATTCAAGTTACTAAGGAAATGTGAGAAAAATCACAGGCCTCGACACAGAAGTTACCACACATAGCAACAGCTGAAAGGCAAAGGGAACGCTGCTCTTCCTCTGAGCCTTTGTTTCTGGGAAATGTGGACTCTCTGACAATGAAAGCAGGTTTTTGATTATAATTTGTTAGCTTTCCATCGTCAATTGCTAAGTAATTGTTAATTAAAAATAATCTCGGTGTACAGCACTGATCTCAAATACTTATTAACAATGGCCTGCAGAAAAGACAAAACATGCCAAAGGATCAGGCACTGAGCTCGTTCCTGTCAGCAAACAGAGCTGAGCTCTCTGGGACCGAGCGAGCAGCCCCAGCTCACCTCTGGGCTGTCACACTTGAATTCCTGTCTATCCCACCCAGCTCCTCTCCCATCCTTCAGGGCACAGCACTCACCTCCTGAGAAGGCAGGGAATTCAGTTCAGACAACAGATGTCAAGGCTGAAGTTACCTTAAAGATCCCAGATTATTCTAACCAGCAGCTCTCTGACAAAGATGCCAATACAATATTTTTTTCCTGATTTCATTTAGTGTTTTAATAGCATTCTATTTATATTGAATGTATTGTAACTCTAAGTGGGAACAGTAACACCCTTTAGGAAATTTCCATGGTAGATTATTCAAAGGGAAAGCTCTCACAGAGATTTAAGGGGAAAGAAAGGGGAAGAAAAAAAAAAAAAGGTAAAATAATCATATAATCTGGATTCATTTTTGGGAAAAGGAAGTTGGAATGAGATATTAAGAAGATGCAGTTTGGTCCTCTGGGATGGATGCATTAGAGGGTAACTTCTGAAAACAAACCCATCATTTGCATCAACACATTTGCTGTTAGATTATGCTGTTCCTAAGAATTCATTCCCAAACTTAGCTCACTGATCCAAGAGACTGAGAATTACCCTTAATCCGAACAGTGTATGGAAGTCTGCTACAGAGAGCAGACCCTGGTGTCAGCCCAAGCAGGCTACAAAGCAGCACATAAACCTGGTGATTGAGGAACCGAAGGTCACAACCACCATTTCTTCTCTTCCATGACTAAATGCCTTCTACCACTGACAGATATTTGGCAATGGAAGAATAAATCTATCATGAGCCGACAATACACTGGTGATGGTGATCTCTCGTTGCTAGCAAGCCTAATCAGTCTCAAACCTGCCTGGCTCTCCTCAATGTGATAATTTTATGCTACTCTACCTGCAAGCAGAATTAGGTTAATTGGCTGTGATACATCCTACAAAAAGCTGTGATGATTTTCTACAGCTGACTTGCCAAC
>VZTV01049007.1:810-46757 GCA_013400875.1 Anhinga rufa
TAACATCTGTCTTTCCTCCTGCCACACAGGGAGGACCCAATGTGGTTTTACCAACATTTCTTTCTGTGAAGCCCAGCAGTGGTAGCAAAGTGTGTGTGGGGGGGAATGTTCTGAAGCATCTGGTCTCAAATAATTTGCACCTGGGACTCTGCATTGCAAAAAAAGAAAGGAAGGGGGAGGTGTTGTGGTCTTTTAACAGGGGGTAACTAAGTCACTACCAAGTCCTAGGCCAGGCACATAGCAGAGCATTTCACATGAGAATCATGTCAGCATTGCTTAGTGGGGATGTTTTCTTCCTGTTCTCAGAGGAGCTATAAATACAAAGGCAAAACCACTCAGTGCAGCTGGAAAGATTTCTGTCCAGGTCCAGCTGTGATGTGATGTCTAAGCCACCTGTGATGGAGAAAAGGCATGAGCAGCACCCTTTCTCTGACCATGGGAGCCCAAGTTTCTGTTGGACTATAAATTAGTGACAGCAAGGCACTAGCATATCTTTCATGAAAGTAGCAACAAATGTGGAGGGTGGTTCTAGTGCTGTGGTGTGCCCGTGTACGTGTTTTGCTTCTGGTTTTGGATATTTTCAGATATGTGTTAAAAGCAGAAGCAGCCCCAAACTGCATGGGAAAAGGGACTGTGTCATTGCTCCCAGGCCTGGTTACCAGGAGCACGCACACATCACCCCAGACTTTGCTGGGGCAGAGGAGCAAACGGCATGGCATCTCCTTGTACTTTCTCTTCCCTGTAAATCTGAGCCCATATACTACAAATTAGACCCCTTGTGACTCCAGATTGACCCACGCCATTCAAATCAAAGGATAAAGCAATGAAAACAACTTTTGTACCTTTACCATAGAACTAAAGTTCCTCATGTCTCCTGGAAAGAGAGCAGCACTGCTTGAAAATGCTTATCCTCATCACTGGAGAGCTTATCTAGATTGGATTTAACAAAAACTGAGCAGAGTAGGTGTCTTTCAGTCTTTCAGAGTAGGTGCTTGGGTCCATTTTCACAGGGTCCTGAAAATTTGAAATACAAGTGTATAAACCCTGCGCGGGTTCAGGACATTCGAATGGAGAATAACTAACCATGGAAGGATGTGACCTTCCAAAATGACTTTTGGCTTCCATTCAAAAATGCCTGCTTTGTGTGAATAATGCAGAGGATTCTGTATGTTAAGTGACAGATGCACTATATTTATACACAGGAAGCAGCAATTGGCATTTCGTTACAGATGCCCTCACCTCATGCTCACTGAAATATTCTATTTCAGGCATTGCAGAGAAGGGCAGGGCAGACACGGGCTGGAAGGAACTACCCTTTGCCAAGGTCTGAAGGAGATGGTAGTGGAAAAGGGGGAAGCAAAAAAGTAGGAAATCATATACATGAGAAAAGACAAGCAGAGCAAATGACAAAAATAGCTGTTGTCAGACTAGGCAGTATTTAACCAGCTACTGCATGTTTGCATCGGTTATTTTTCAGAAGAACTGAGTTCCCAGCGGCTCTGTTTCAGCTGAAGCTGAGGATGTATCTGAAAACTGGGCTCTGTGGCATATTCTGTTTTCATGTTGTTCTGCTAAAGAGCTGCCCAAAGCTACTGCATGGAAATTTCCAGTCACCTTGCAGCCTGAAAGGTGCTTCCTCTTAAAGGCATGAGCTCTGCTGAGAATCATCTACAGTGTGTCGAGACATCATTACTGTGTGCGCTACCAGCACAAACACTTGCAAACTTGATCTCAGTTTGTAACTCAGCTGAAAATCCCATTTCTGTGCATCCTCTCCCATGTGTGCCACACAGAATATTGAGAGTACAAAAACATAGCGCAGTGTAAACTTCATGACATGTAGTTCCCTTTCCCCCACTGGATATTGGTGTAACCTGGTATTTGCCAGGAATACATAGCTGTAGCTTTGTAATCACCTTTTTCGTAATTTCTTTTATGATTAGAGACTATGGAATTGTGATTCAGATTTTTTTTTTAATTAAAAAAAAATTGGTATAAAGGAGCTTTTAAATTAGTACAAGGTAGGAATGAAGGCATTTTAAAAATACACTTTGGCCCCAACTTGTGATAGGTGAGCTCCAGAGCTCCATTTCTGTGCAGAATCCGTCCTCCCACCCTTACTGCTGCGATCCTTGCACTTTGCCCACTCCTCAAGGGCTCTCCTGCCCTCTCCTATGCCTGACCCACTCAAGAGGTACATTTACAACTGATCCTCTCTCATGCTCTCTTCCAGTACCTGTTCTCCTCCCAGTGCTTTCACTAAGAATTCCCAGCTACCCATACAGGCATTCCCAGGCATAGCCTGCATCCTTGACTGTGCTGGCACATCCAGGTGATTAGCTTGAAAGAAGCAGCTGGCCTTTTTCCATAGCTTTGGTGTTATTATGGACTTGGGTGTGTTTGAAAGAACCAGAACAGGCAGTGGGACTGCAGCTCACCAGTGCGGACATGCGGTGAGGAACCCCGCCGTAAGGAAGCTTATCTGCCTTTGCCATGTGCATCTGATCTAATGCAGCAGGTGTGGTGAGATCAAGTGTGATCTAAGTGTGATCAACAAAGAAAAAAGTACCTCTGCGCTTCACAGAAAAGTGCATTGCCTTAAGACTCGAGAGATGCTAAAATGTTTTGGGGTTTCAAATACGAAAAAGACACAAGAAAACTCCATTGGGGGCTATTACGTAAAAAGCTGCTGATGTGGCAGCCCCTGAACTACCAATTGCTAAGGCTAGGAGATTATTTAGGAGAAATATCCTCACATGCCTGCCCTGTTCTTCCACTTTTGCCATGGGATCTAGTGTTGAGGACAGAATGTTAGGCTGAAGGGATTTTGGTCTGAGCCTGTGTGACCCTTCTTATATCCTTCTGTACATTGTTCATTCTACAGAAGGAACTTGCCAAGGCCTATAGCAACTGCTGGGTTGGAAAAAGGATGTCTCCCTTCCCTATAGGAAGTAGTTTCTACCAGCTGCAGTGCTCGAGGCAAGGCCAAGCAGCCAGAAAGTCTAAATTTGCTTGAGTCAGGCTGGACTATTGAATGACTCTGTGCTTTGGCTGTTAGGCAGCATTTATAGGGAACTTTTATTTCTTGAGCTGGCAGCTGGAGTGTTTGTTTGCTATGCCCATGGTAACCAGCACCAGCTTCTTTTAGAAACCCAGTCTTTGCTTTTTTTTTTTTTTAAATAAAAAGTAAAATAAAAAGTGTTGCAGCATGTCTGCCTCTCTGATTTTAGTTCTGTCAGAGATTTTTCTAGAGCTGTAGGCTGGCCATGGCCACTTCCAATACTGGTTTGAAAAAGAACAGCGAGGACCACACTGAAGTCATCACATCTCCAGTAGCAGTGCTAAAAACTTGTCCCCTGCTAGCTCCCAGGTCAAAGTGATTTCTCACATTTCTGGCGCTAAGGAGTCTGCAGGTGGAGACACAACATCGTCCTCTCTTCCCAGGTCACGATGTTCTATCACTGCTGATGGTGAAGTGTCCTAGTACAGTCTTGGCTTGTAGTTGTCTCCGCCAAGCACGAGCAGTGCTGGGCCCTGAGGGGTCAGTTCTCTGTCAGAGGAGCTGTAACGATGCTGAGGGAACAAGTTCTGGACAGCACATGGGATGGAAACCTGATGGCTGCTGTCACCTAGATTTTTCTCAGAGCAATAGAGAGTGGTCCCAGAGTTGCTGTTATATTTCAGTGTGCTTTCCCTACTATCTTTCTTTTGAGTCAGCAGCGTATTTCTTCATCTGTGTCTTTCAGTAAATAGAAATGGGCAGTTGAATCTGTTTATATATTTAGCTGAGTTCAGCAATTTGTTCCAGCTGAAGCAAAAGCCTGGGGGAGAAGGGAAGAGCCTGAAAAAATGTTGAGATTGTTCTTTTTTTGATTCAAAACTAAAAACTTTTAAAATATGGGAGAGGCTTGGGAGAGAACTGTTTTCTATGGTGATGGCCACTACCTGGTGCCTAGGCTTCTCCCCGTTTACTTGTATTTACTCATCGCGCTTATCCTCTTCACCTTGTTTCATGCTGGTCCTGACTGTGCAGAAGTAACAACCTGGGCGGTACCTCCCAGCCGCTGCCTAATTTTTCCCTTGAGCAGGCCCTCTTCTCTCCAAGCAGAGGAAGCAACAGAAAGGTGGGGCTTTTTTCTCTACATTTTTTAATCTCTGAGGGTTTGAGATTAGAAGAGCTGGGTGGCTGCCAGGGACAGCATTTCTGGAGTTGGAAATTGCTGTTCACACTGGTACTAGGAGGATATAAGCACGTGAGGCCCTGCTGGGCTGCCCATCGCATGTGCTGGTGCCGCCGTTTCCAGATCAGCAGATTTGGCATTGGCTGGCAGCGTGAGTTTGCCACGGACACCGTGCCAACAGGCCTCTGCATGGGGACTGCTGCTCGTTCCAGCTTTGAGCTGCTTCTTCCCTGCTCTCCTTTCCATAGCAGCTACAGAGCATCGCTTTGACCTGGTGGAGTGATGGGAGGTTTTTGCAGCCAATTCATTAGTTTCAGAAGTTGTGCTAAACAGAACTAATTGCCCTTGCACTTGTTTCTCTTAAGGTCTTCTAGGTCTTTTCTGATACTGGAAGGTTTTGGGTGGCTCTTGCGGATGGATTTTCTATGTTCTTTTTATCAACCTTTTGAAATGATATTAGGTACCTTCCAGGTAGTGAGAACTACTGGGGTGTGAAAAAATTTCCCAGGAGAAGTGACAGAAAGCCTTAGTATCTGAGATGTTTAAAAGATGACTGAATTTCAGACTAGAGGATAATAATTTTGCATTAGCAAGAAAATGAGTGATTTAAAACTAGTAATTCCTGCTCCTCTGCAATACTTAGCATGGCACAGAAAGGTCTGTAAAACGGTCTGTAAAAAAACCTGGAAGCTACTTTTTTCCTAGCGATTGTCAAACGCAAGTTTTAGATACAAATACTTGCACAACACCTGCATTAGTCTTTATTTGAGAAATACTACTACCCAAAGCTGCATTTAATGTGAACAGCACTGCTCAGTCTGTCAAGTACTTGTAATACTATTAGGACTCAGTGTGCTAGTCGATAATAGGGAGCCCTATAAAGAGGAAGCACTCAGAGTAATGCACGGGAATGCTTGTAGCATAGCCCTTTCAAGCTTTTCTTTTTATAGGTAGTACATAGGTGCCCTGCCTCCGGCCTCTCTGAAGGACTGACCCTGAGAGCAGAACTGCTGTCAGCAATCAATGCCATATAAACAAACAGAAACTTCATACAGTATCAAAAATGTTAAGGCATTAAAACCAAATATTTCATTTTCATGAGTTGTTCCAGCCCTGAAGAGACCCTAGTTTTCTCTGATTTTAAAGTGTTTGCTCTGGACAAATGCCCTTCACTGACCATCTGTGTAACTCCTTAAAGAACCAGAGGATGCTGAATGACAGAAAGCAAAGTGTCCTCTCTCTCTGCTTCAGAACACTTACAGTGAGACATTTGCTCTGATAAAAATATCAGCACAAAACTGGTTGCTACCCAGACCAGGCGTGGGTTTATGGAAACATAGTAAATCAGCCCTGCAGGAAGCTTTGTTGGTATATTCAGCCTTCTTTCTATGCCAAGCTATAAAATTGCTGGATCAAAGTGGAGCTGGGCCCGAGTCCAAACTTCCCCCAACTTGAAGGGAACTTGGATCCATATCCCAACTCTGGGACTTGGCTCTGCCTCTAAATCAAGCTCTTATAATCTCTTAGGAAAAGTCAGACCCATGAATTATCCACTAAGTCACAGAAGGGCAGCCAAAGCTGTCTGTTTCTGAACACATTTGCTCTGCTTGCCCTGCATTGCCAGTAAAGAAATTTAGGTGGAGCCTTTCGTTAATCCTGGAACGCTGATCTTAGCCTTCGGTTTGGGAAGAAGCCATCCATCCTTAATCAGCTATTTTAATTTCAAAATAATTTTTCTTCTCCTTCCTTTTCTCTGATTAGGTCTGTGAATTGAGACACCAGGAGGGTAGAAGCCGTCTCCAGCAGCCTCTGCTAGGAACTTTGCTATACCGTACTGCATTGCTCAGGGGCAAGGGAGAGATGGAGCACTAGGGCAGGAGTCGCTTACGTGTTCTCTGGAGTGAGCCTCTCTGCTCTCTGCACTGTCAGGTGCTTGGGTCTTTCCTATCTAAGTTTCCCTGTCATCCTGGACGTGCCACCACCGAATTGATAGCAAGTGCTCTGGGTGATTGCCTGGCACTTGCATGGCACGGCAGTGCAAGGGTTTGAGGTCAAGTTTTCCCATAAAATATGAGCAGGAAGCCATACTCACACCGAGAATGATAAATTGATGTAAAAAGGAGACTGCAATTAAGAAATGAGATATGGGGTGGCTATGGGTAGCAAGCCCCAGGGATCAATAGAGCTGTTTTGTGTTTAGATGGAGGTCTTGTCTTTCAGACTTGTCTTCTGTGACCCCAAATCTTCATCCTCTGCCACCTTATTACTGTATTATTACTTGTTACAATAGTGACAAAACATCTCATTATTGCTGCTACCATCAATAACAGCAGCAGTTTATCAGCAGTGTTTATTAAGTTAAATTCCATTCCAATGTATATCTTCCCCTCCCAACAGAATTTATATGTGATCTAAGATAGCAGTAGAGGAGACAGAGAAAAATATGTGTCACTTTAGTGTATTTCAGAAGTTCCATTGATTTGTTTCAAATGAAGTCTCTTCAAAGAGGTTTAAAGTCTACATTCCTAAGCTAAGCCTCTTTTTTGCTGCAGAAGCTAATTTTTGATGCCTTTGCACTTTGTGTTTGTTCTGTCACAGTCTCTCAGTGTCCACCAGCTTCCTAGAATTGCCAAGCCACTATCCTAAACATCTCACATTTTCCTTTCCCTTTTTTTCCCAGCACTTAGTTCGCTTTTGGAAGCAAATATCAAACATTGTTAGCAATCCTGAAATTAAAAAATTTCTAAGTAAAGACTTGCTGGCAGTTCCCAAATAGAGATTTCGTGAATCCTGCTTTAAAGGACCATGGTGTTTCCCCATTTTTCCTGTACATGGTGAAGCTCTGTGTAAAACACTGAAGTGAGCAGCTTATGACCCCATTCACAGGCAAAACAGAGTCCGCTATTGCTTCCAAAATGCTTTCGTTTGTGCTAATAATAAAATAATTCCTTACTTGATTTCTGTTTGTCCTCCTGCTTTTCGGGCAATTTGAATCAGCTCTTTCCCATATCTCTCTTCTGCTTGTGCTCTGTTAAAAGAAAAACTTATTCAATTTCTCTTAGTGGTAGCAGGATCACATTTACACAAATCTTGTAATTGCATCCAAGGTACAAAACATGAGAAATACATTTCCTTAATTTCTCTATCCTCTGAACCCTAGTGCTATTAGTTACCTCTAAAATATTTTGGGTGAGCTATTTCTAGAAGGAATGAGGGAAAATGGCTTTGATTACCATGGAGTGCTATGAACAACTCTGTCCCTAAAAAGTTGGATTCAATTAGAAGAAGAGATGTACAGAAGCGTAGTGAGGATGCTCAGAATGGAGAGCCTCTTTTGCAGAAGAAACCTAAAAGATGATGGCTGACTTGACCCATCAAAATGAAGGCTGGGAGGGGAGGGAAGAATAGGTTCCAAAGGATCCATTGAAGAGAGGTTGTGAATAAATGGGAGCCGGGAGTAGCAGGAAAATTTCTAGCCATTAGAAATATGAGGTGCTGCTTGAACAGCCACAGTGGAGGCAGAGGGGGAAGGAGCCTTGCTCTTTGCAAGGTGAGGCCGTGACCATTTTATGGCGGGAACGATATGATGTGATATCTCACCTCATGGGGAACTGTAACTAGTGACTCAGGAAAGTAGTTCTGTTTCTATGGTTAATAAAGAAAAACAATTATTTCTTTGCTGTTATTCCCTCCCCCAGCTCTGGAAGAAATTTCTGTTCTCTGTTTAAAAGAAAAAAAAAAGCATTTGTACTAAATATGTTATTTCCTTTCTCCTGGGTGCAAGACCAGGCTGGAACTGAGTTTTCAGTCTTTGAGCAGCTGCTGAAAACTATTGAATGGTCAATAATAAACAATGAACAGATAGCCTGGTGCTAAGATCTGGGGGGTGGGTTTTGGTTAGGGTAAGTCTAGTTCTTAAAAGGGGTTTCAAAGCATTTCAAATAGTTTTGAGCCTGAAACTTGGCACGTTAGAGAAATGTACTCTCTGTTCAAAAACGGAATTTTGATGTGGGTGCAAGGCCACGCAACCCCGCTGGTTTGTTCTTAAATCCATCTTCCCACTCATGCTGTGCTCTAGTGTCGCTGTTTGCTGAGTTCCAGTGGTTTGAGGGCTGCTCTTTCAGTTTTGCAACACAGCAGCTGTTGTGGTGGGTCTCTGTTTGAGAACGTCTGACCACGCTTTTGACCGTTCCTCTGCTTCGATGGCTGTGAGCACCTTGCATTGTAGCTGGCTGTACTGGTGGCTCTAGGGCAGTTTCACTGGTTTGCAATCATCTTCCGTAACCTGAGGCACGCTCGTCCTGGGGACTTTCCCCCAGTCCAAGGAGATCTGTCGGGCTGGTGGAATAGCAGTGCTGGTCATAAAGCAGCGTATAGCTGTGGCAGCCAGGAGTGGAGGCTGCTCCTGGCCTCTGTCCCTGGCTCCCGTGTGTCTAACACTGCACATGCAATTACTTAATCGCTGTCCTCCTGCACTAGAAATTGCTGCATTTTAGTGGGGTGTTTCTGTGTCACTGCTTTGGGATTCCTCCCAGAAGAACAGGGTGCAAAATATGGCAACAGGCCACACAGAGGTACCACTTTGTTTTCATGTTAGATGAATGAAATTCCATCAAAATGGAAATCTACTCCAGAGGCACATAAAGCTGCAGAAGCAGAATAGATTCTTTTTCTTCTGATTTGAATAACAAGAAATACTTTTGTGTCGGAGACACTGCTTTTCACATCTCGGTGCTGCCTTTCCCAACTTCTGGTACTCCTGTACACAGCTTCTAGGTTTCCCTGCAGCCATTGAGAGCTGGAACATATTTTGTGTTTTAAATCTGAGGCTTTGCTCTGGAATACAACTGTTTTCTCGCTCCCCAGTCTCTTAGGCCCTCCTCTGGACCAGGCAGGGGTATTTGTGAGTGGAAGTAATTGACCTGTGTGGAAAACCGATAAAGCGTTAGTGTAGCCAGGGCAGTTGTTTCAGGACTCAGGGCAGCTGAGCTGTTGAAATTCTGGTACGAAGCCCACAATACGTGCAGCCTTTAGGAACACCGATTCATCACAAGCTTTGATCTCTTCCTAGGTCATTCCCACAAATGACATGAGGACAAGCTGAAACAAACATCTGCCAGAAACAAACTGGAAACAATACCTTCTTTCTGCAGCTTTTCTCCCTTTCCTCCTTCCCCAACATGCGTGTACACACACAAGCACGCGCACGTATGCATGCTCGCCGTAATGTTTAGGGGGTGTGCAAAAGTTCATGGAAACATTTGTTCTTGTAGCATTAAGATCTGCAAAATGACTGTATGTGTGTTTTCTTCTTCTTTGTGGAAAGTCCTTTGTGCCTCCAACACAAACCAGGGAGAACCTTATTCTGCAACCAGCAGAAACCTCTCTAATATGTTTCGGAAAGAAACACAAGCGTTTGGTGCAGCGTAAAGCCTGCCTGAAGCCTGCAATGTAATTCTCATCTCTGTAAGTTATGAGTCACGAGGGAGCTATTTTAAACAGTTAAAGCTAAGCTACCATCAGACAGATGTGACTTCAGGACTGAGGGAGATGCGGCAATAAAATGTGCTTCCACTGGTGGTCAAAAAAAGCAATTCAAACAGCTTCAGATTTTGATGGGAGCCTCTTCACACTCTGTGAAATAGTCAACTTTCAGTTTGACAGTTCACATCCCCTTGCAAGTCCGGGTGCTTGAAAAGTAGCCTTCAGAAAACCAACCTAAAACCAGGAAACTAGATGGGGGCAGCATGGGAAGGAAAAGCAGGCTGCGACTGAGGAAGGCAGAGCAATGTTCATAAGGAGAGAGTTCTGCGGTGAGCTGCTCTAGGATTACCTGCTGAATAGATAACCCATATTGTGTGGTCATTCCTACAGGTCATGTAAGTGCCTCACACTACATGCTGAAACTGTTGAAACCCAGCCACTTAAAAACAGAACCAAATTTCAGATATTTTTTTTTCTAAGTCAGAAGTACAAAAATGAATGGCAAAGGAGTCGGAGCACCTGTGTAATATGTATTTTCTCACCCACAAAAGTTTCAGCTGTCCATAGCTGTTATTGAGGGGCCCCCCAAAAACATGTAAAGGATGGACATAATGTACATTGTTATTCAGAGTCTAGTAAGGTCAATGAACAATGTGGGCTCTCTTGGGCATCTGGGAAAGGCTTTTGGCAGCATCTTGCGTAGCTTTGTCTGTATTTGAAAAATGGCCCATTTTTGTTAGTTGCAGGAAACTGAAACCGTGCCTGTGGCAACAGCACATTTAAAGAGAAAGAAAAATGCTCCCTGTAAAAGGGGAAACTTGGTAATGCTACTTGTGGATATATGTGCTACCGTGTGTGATTCTGGACCAATAACTACCTGAGTCTTAATGGAGCTCTGGATTTCTGATTCTTTCACCCCTCTCTTATCTTCTCAAATCTTTGAAAATTCTGTTTGTTATCTGCCTCCTCAAATCACGACGATTCAAATCACTCAGGCTTGTCTATGTAAATTAGTATTGCTACCAAATTCAGAAACAGCCTACTATTCCTTTCGAGGTGCCAGAGAGGAGAGAAAATGGAGGCTGTTCACACTTTTTTCACTCTTATTTTCTTACCTCTGCTTGAGCAAATCCTCCACATCTTTGCACATCTTCCTCCCGTCCAACATCCGCTGTACAAGCACCTCGTAGCCGGTGTGGAAGGTGAACTCCTTGCACTGAAGACGGAAAGATAAAGAGCTGAGCCGATTTGTGCGCATAGTGTGCAGGTTTACCAGGCACCTAGTGTCAGTCATATGGAGCAAATTAACTTTCTGGAAAATCCAAATGGACCTTTAGATTTGCCCAGAGCAATGGCAGCAGGGGCAGAGCTAAGGGTGCAGGTATGAGTGAGGTTTCTCTGAAGTGAAAATCTGTAAAAATTTTGATCAAATCAGGTTTGTTTTTTAATACTGAAAAAATTAAGTAGGCCGCAAATTTTGCTGTGTGGAAAGCAGCGCTAGCTGTCTTCTGGGGAAGTCACCTTTAGTGTTGAGTATGGCATCTGTGCGGAGCAAAGATGTATAATAGCTCTTAAGGACAACAGCTCTTCTTCCTATACGTTTTCTAAAAAGAATGATCAGAGTCAACTCACTGACACAGGACTCTCAGTTAGACAGTGACCTGCTGTCTAGGTGCGAGCAGAGAAGTGAAAGAATCTTGTGCGAGTATCAACGCACGGGGTAGCGATTGCGCCACCCGGTCAGTGATGGGTGTTTTAATGGGACGATTCATAGCACAGGGAGACAGTTTGCTGTTAGACAACGCTTGGGTTCTGGTGTGCTGTTAGGTTTTCCTTCGGCATTGCTGTAACCACTCTTCGCATTGTTTGAATCGGTTTGTCCCCGATGTAAATTCAACGTGAAAGGGTTTGAAAAAAAAAAAAAGCAGAACATAAGCGTGTGGAGAGCTTGGGAATGTGGACATCAGATTGCAGGAAACTACAAGTCTGTGTTTCTGAGATGCTTGCCAATGAGGTCTCCTTGCTTTTTGCATTCACCACCCAATCTCCTGTGCAATACATGGGATTTGCTTATGCCTTTGGGCATTCTTGCAGCCTGTCATGCTCCATGGCCCCACGCGGCACATGGAGACAGCCAAGGTCTGTGATTTCCAGCCAGCCACACTGGACAGGTCAGGTCATGGAGCTGGGTGGAGTTTGCTGCCCCCAAATCAAATCAGGGCTCTTATCTCCTACCGGGGCTCTGCACCCTCTGTGGCCCAGAGCCATGTTCCTCTGCTGAGGTGTAGAACTGTGGTTCTCTCTCCCTATCACACAAGTCCATTCGCCAGGCTTATCCCTGGCCACGAGATCCATCAGAGCATACCCCCATGCATCTCAGACAAAAATATCTGAGTATGAGAAGAAAAACAACTAGTCTTGCACTTTCATCCTTTTACCAACTTCCAGATCACACTGCAGCAATGGTAAATCAGTCACAATGAAGCCAGTGCTGCTGAGGAAATGCTGGGAGCCCAGAAAGGGAAGGGAATGAAGTTGTGATGTGCTCCGAGTGTGGCACTGGGAGAGGACTTCTGTGTTCTACTCCTGGTCCTCCCACTGACTCACAATGGGATCGGGACAAGCCATTTTTACTTTGAGAGCCTCAGTTAACCAGTAAATAGTAATAATGTTATTGAAAATGTAGTGGTGAATGTTATCTGAGCTTTATGTTATAGCATTATGGTAAAATCACGGGCCGTGTAGCCATAAAGAGAATGAGTATGTTCCTTCCCTCAAGCAGTTTATGTACAATATAAGTGCTTATATACGAACTGAATACAGTTCATTCATCTCTCCACTGTCCCCAAAGCAGTTATCATTTAATAAATGTGTTAGTTTATTGCTTTCCCCTATGCCTATGAAGAAGACAGCTGTTTAAGTTTTGGGACTCGGGAAGGATCCTCTGGCAAGCAACTGTTGGACACTTGAGTTTGCAGTTTTGCTTCCTTATTGCTGGGCCTGGGGAGGAACAGAGCAAGCTCGGGGGATGCTTTTTCAAGAGCAAGGATAAATTTCTGCAGACAATCTTTGTAAACCTACAGGTTGTAGTAACATTTCCAGCGCTACACTTTCTTGACAGCAGTAATTCCTTCTTCCCTAATAGACACTCTTATCATGAGCAGTGGGGAGAAAGGAAAGACAGTAGGATAATGGTTCACAAGAGACATAGACAAATGCCTCTACCAGCAAGAGCCAAGCAAGATAATAATGTAGATAAAAGAAGATGGAGAGAGTGCCATGGATCCACTGTTATCACTGTAGCAACCACAGGAAAATGATAGGATTACATATGCTGATCTGATGCATGTGATCACCCCTTAAGAAACAGGATTTCAAACCCAAAACATCAGTTTTCCTACTCTTTCCAAGGGCAATTTACCCGTACGCATCCCAGGGAGGGATCCTGCTGTGAAATAAATGACAAGAAGCAAGTTTTTGCCATTCATAGAGCAAAGTAGGAAAGGTTCTTGATAATACCCTGGCAATGGACTGTCACTTCCCTCTCTCCCTTTTTTTTTTTATTTTTGAGGACATCTCAATGGCAGAAGGCATTGCTGCTGTAAAAAACTCTCATAAGTTGCGCGCTCTGCCTGGCAGAAACCACTCTGGCCAGATGCTCCACAACCGACTCACAGCCTAAAACTTTTGATTGTATATTTCCAGATACAATTAACTACATCCCATGGCTGTGTACACAGCTTCCTTGGCCCAGAAATGCTGCCCAGAGGTAAGGGAAAATATCACATGGGTTTGTATCACCCGGGCAGTCGGGCATACTGCCACAAGCAACAAATGGAGAGTGGTAAGCACACTGTAACGTTACTCTGCCGTTTCTGTTCAACATACCTCTTTGTTTCGTAAATGCTAAAACTCAGTGACTTCCCCCACCTCCTTTAAACCGGCACAGTTGCTGTGATGAAAGGATGGCAAATTCTGTATGTCTGAGAGAACCACTTATTAAATTCCCGAAATGGAGAATGCAGCACCAACTCCTTATCAACCCAAAACCACTCACACAAACACAACGGTGTGCCAGGGGTCAGCCTGCTGACCAGCGACCCTTCTAGGGGCCTGGGAAAACTACCTAACGGACTCAGTTCAGCCATTTGGACATCTTGCTCTAGGCCGTAAAAATGCAAGAGGAAGAAGCAATGTCATATTAAAAACTGCATCAAGGTTCACCCTGCCTTGGTGACCAAGAGAATTACTTCTGCGGCATGTCTAACAAGATACTCTCACAGTCTGAGTTAAAGGATCCCTCGTAAGCTACGCTGCCCTGGGTAGCACAGCTGCGCAGTCTTGGTGGAGCTCTGCAAACAGGCTTGCCTCCAGGACACGCACTGGCAATTTTACTAATGCAAAGGGAACACGTTAGCGCCGCTTGCTCCCCACTGCTCAGGACAGATTCTCTGCTCTATCTTTTTGCCTTCCTACTTCCTTACTTCAATGAATTTAGAAATGCAAAAGCCAGATTTTGCTCATTATAACTATAGGAATATTTCCGCCCTTTAATGCATGTAGAAAAATGCCTGTTTAAATGTGAAATCTCTAATAGCACTTGCACATTCCTAGATCGCAGGCTTTCTACCAAGTAGGGTATGGAAGTAGTGCTGTCACCATTCGCCCTGTGCACTCGTGTGCATGTGTGTGTGCCAAGTACAAACAGCCGGTGCCTTACTCAGCAGTTTTGCTTTCTGTCTGTTGCCTGCTAACATGAGTAGGACTTGAACCTGTTAAAAATGGAGCCGCTGCAGCCGCATCTGAAGGAGAGCTGGAATCTCCCCTGATGGATGCATCAGTTCCTGCCTGCAAGATTTGTCTGGGGTTTGTCCCTGTGGCTGACCCTTGTATGAGGATTTAGCTCCAGCTAAATGCAGGTCAAAAAAGGACTTCGTACCACAGGCACTCATTTAATCTTTCTTCATTTTGCAGGGATCCATCTCAAAATTTTCTTTATTGTCCTCACTATGTGTTCCCGAAGAATGTGGAAGCCATATTTCAGAAACCACAACATCTGAAATCTAAACCAGGGCTGCCGGCCTCCCACACAGCAGATCTGGCTGTGGTCTAAATAGCATGTGTCACCAGCATGTCACAGGCTACAGCAAGGAGGGAGAGGAAACACAGCCAGGTGACAGCCCAGGATTAGGCAAGTTTAAGCTGCTGTGGACACTCACCCTGCAATGTTGCTTCTTCATTTCCAACCACAATGTAGCCTTAAATCATTTAGGCCCAAGTTCCCCATCCTCTCTCAACCTGTTCTCGAATCCAAGCAAACCTCCTTTGCCCTTTCTGGGATACTTGTTTTTCATTCCATTGATTCCTGTCTGTTCTTAGAGTACCTGTTCAAGGCTGTATAAATTCCTGTTGGATGAGGATGATGCTCTGCTACTCCAGTGAATTCTAACTGATGCTTGTACTATGACACTAATGTCTGCTCTCCAAGAAACACTTCTGATATATCAGAGGATCGTATTTGCTTTCTTCCGCTGTCAAATCATACCAGTGGCACCTAATTGATCTACAGTCTATTGATATACCTGCAATTTTCTCCTCTCCTGCAATTTTACTTAATGAGGTCCCAGAGTGTATTGAACCTTTTTGCTACTGGTCTCTGACTCTCATTTTGCACTTTGAAACATTAATTTTGTCTGCTTTCTGTTACCCTAGGCTTGAAGGTTATCAGATACCTCCTGCACAATATTTCATTCTAGCCATTTGTTTCAACAACAGCTATTTCCAGCCCATCCTTAATGTCTTATGCCAGTATCTGCAATGAATATATTGAATAAAACCAATCCTGAGACCAGCTCTCGACAACTCTTCCTCCAGCTCAGGCATTTCCATTTCGGCACAAGCCACCAGCGACTCCCCAGAACGGGGTCTTTGCCCACTTTACAGATCTTCTCCTGCTGTGTCTGTTCAGTCCTGTTTTGTTTTTCTTCTCCAGATTCTCAAGGATTTCCTGTCTAGCACCGTGTAACAGCCCCACATTTTCTTTGTCAAGGCAATCAAGACAGCAAGATTGTATCATGTTTAACAACTATCTAGCCTTGATAAGCTGTCTTGCCTTTTCCATTTTCCGTTCTATTTTCCATTTACCATTTTGCGTTAAAATTAGCATTCACATTGAATGGTTTTGCAAGGGCTGTTAAAGTCACACTACTCAGCTACTGCTTGGGCACCTCTCAGCTGGGACTTTGTGATGATTATGAGAACTAATGACTAGTCAAACAACTTCTATGCTTTAATTAAACAATAAATGTGTCCATTAAATGTGTAAAACATAATTTGTTTTAAGAAAATCTAGGTAGTTGCTTGGAAGAGGGTGATTTGAATCACCACCAGTAATTTGTCTCATTGCCAAGAAAGCGATTCTGCTTAGTCAAAGCATGTGCAACTGTGAAAGAGGATTTACTCATTTTAATAAAAAGGATTAGTTAATCTGCGTTGTCCAGAAGACCTATAATCACTCATAAGAAAGGGCTTGACAAAGGGATTTCAGTGTTGCAGGCAGATTTGTATTGTCCTGAGATGCTTCCATTAATACTTCACATGCACGTTGTTCTCTGCCCTGGAGCCCGGGGTTTTTCTTCTCATGGGGAGAATCACAGCTGATGGAGAGGCAGCATCTCCTCTCCTCTCCCCATCTACAAAAGTTGCTTCCCTCCAGTGCAATGAGCAATGCTGTTCCCTCCAGAGATGAGAGAAATGAGAAAGGGAGTCTGTGACTGAAAACCACAAATTTTATGCTCTAGTTTAACCAGAACAGCTTTTCCTAGAACACCTGAAAGGAGGTGCGGAGGACTGCAAGCAGAGGTGTTGACAGTAAGCACACTAGGTTACACTTTCTGCTTTCCATTTCTTTTTTCCTCTGTGGCTTTAGGATGCTGCTCCCACACATTAGCACTTACTGAAGAGATAGGTGCCTTGGGACTGCGCCTTTCCATCCCATAGAGGGTTCTCCACAGGCAATCACACAGGTAAACATTGGGAGTTAATTGTGGGAGAGATTATTCACGGTTGGCTCTGAGCGGGTTTCTGCAACCACGAGGGAGAGGCTCAGAGGATTTTGGTTTGGTAACCAAAGGCTGCAAGCAGGAAGATGGATGGTGTCAGTTCCCTGCCCAGAGGGTAGAAAGTTCAGTAAGAAGATAGCTGGGGGTTCTCACCTCTTGGTGGCACAAAGCTGTGTAACCTTGTGCTAAGTCTTGTGACCTTAACTAGATGAGAATCAGCCTTACAGCACATCTCTTCTCTGAGCCTTGTGCTGCCGGGTGCTCAGAGGGTGCTGCAAGGCTTTTTGAAGAGCGAGCATCTATGTTTTGAAGTCACGAGGGTACTATGGCAATAATACCAAGAAGGAAAGGCTTTACTGGTTACTGAAGCATGCTTTTGGTAAATAGCTGTTACAATGGACTAAACAGAAGCAAAAATATCCAGGCTTGCGTGCAAAGCACTCGCTAAATTGTATGCCCTTGCATGTCCAACTACTAATAATCAGACAGTGATGTGAGTTGATCAAGTCATTGTGGTTGGACTGTAGGAGCTGTGGGATCTTCTGTAGCGGCTGGTCTCCTTGGAGCATTTCTAACACCGTCCTGAGACCTGGCTTGCCCACCCAGAACCTTTTTCAGAGGTAGTTTACGTGCCACAATTCATACCTCTACCTGCTCCTGCAGGATAAACCGGCTTGTCAGCAGCTTAGCATCTCCGCTGCTTTGCAGCTGAAGTTGTACGTCCTGTTCGGTAAGTGCCACTGCAGCTCCACCTCAGCTCGCTGCGTTGCTCAGGGGAGCCGCAAAAAGGGCCTCTTCCCCAGCGCCTCCAGCTGCGAAGCCTGCTCACTTGCTTTTTGCAAAGGGCTGTGTCGTAGGTGGTACACGGGAGAGTAACCCCCAGGATACAGCACGGCAACAACACTACCCCGACAGGGGAAAAAGGGCTGGAAAAGAAAAAGCTATGTAGCGGGCACCTGGTGCATTGCTTGGTACCTGGCAGGGTAGTGCTGAGCTACCCTGGTGATACAGATAGCATCAAAATCTGCGCTTTAGCTGGTTTGCACATCTAGGGTGAGACTGGCTGCAAGCGGTAGTGGTAGGTGCGCTGACAGTTAGAGCATAGCTATCGGGTATCCTTTTAGCCTGATGATCCTTCATTTAGGAATTATTTGAAATGTAGTATCTACAAATATTCAAAAAGTATTTGAAAAATCCCCACTTTCTCTTAAGTTTGAAAATATTTAGCTATAAAAGTGCATTCCTTGTCTTTGTTCTTAATGGTATTTTCCCGAGGCTTTTATGAGAAGTATTATCAAGGTGGGGTTCGGACTGAAAAATGATAAATGTTGCTAAATCACCTAAATAAAGCAATCATACCGGTTTTGAAAAGAGGGGGAAAAACTGAAACTGAATCTGTTATGAGTAACTTTAGAATTTTTTTAAATCAGACTTTTTTGCATCATAGCTTATCTTGTTTAGTTAAGGTAAGCCTTTGGCAATTTCAGTAAAACAAAAACTTAAGATTCAAAACTTAAGGTTCAAAACTTAACTACCGGTACGAGGAAGAAGTTTAGAGACAACAGGGGATAATGAGTTTTGAACAAGCATCATTCCGCCAATATCTTTTTCAACTGTCAGAAAGAAATCCTTTCTATCCACAGTTGTGTCGCACACGGTATCTCCATCCTGGATTGAAAGTAAGTTGCTCTGACTGAGTTATATCAGTGAATTCTATCATTGCATCATACACTGTGTATTGGCATGGCTTTAAAAGAGTGTTTCTCGATCTGCTAGTTGCCTTGTCAAGTGCTCTCTCAAGGCCTGAGTATTTACTGTAGGCAAACAGATTGAACAGCCAACAGTCAAACAAGATTTATAATCTCAAAGTACATTTGACTGGGCTGGATGTTTTCTATCGTGTCATGGTCTTCCGCTCTAAGCGAATCACTTGCTTTGTGTTTTCGTTTTGGGTTGGTTGTTTTTTTTTTCCCTGGGATACTTTAAAATTTCCTAGCATTTCTAGGAATATATTCACATGATAACAAGTGTTTTAGGAAGTTTACTGCTCTTTTTCTGTGCCACTCGAGCTAGCCTGAAATAAATAGTGAAATAAAATAGGATGGCAGTAAGCACCACTAACTTGTGTACCTGATGTCCAAGTGACTGTGGAAATCCCCACTCCAGCTCAGCTGTGATAATGAGGAAGGGGACCTGGACTTTATATGATCCTGGTGTGATAAGAAGCAGTTAGGTACTGCTTCCCCGTTAAGTGAGATGCTGTCCTAGTTCTGCTCTACACTGTGAGATGTGAAAGAGCCTTTTTTTTTTTCAGAACAAAAGCCAGGTTCTCAGCCTGACCCTCTGCTACCTTGTCCTGGAAATGTGTTAGGAGCTGAAAACCCAGCTGTGCAGCCTAATTAAGAGGTGAGCACATAAATGGGGGAAGGTCGTCAGCTTCTAGAACAGAATGGCACTGCAGTGGAAGCCTCTAACCAAAACAGTCTCCTTTGACCAATGCTTGGTGTGCTACGAGTCTTTTTCTATACATTTTCATGTGATAACAAACTGGTTAATGAGTTTAAAAACGTATGTTCGTGCTGCATACTGCTGTACTGTGTTAAGAGCTCCTTTTTCTTACTGGCTGGAACTGGTTGGAATGGACAGGAATGCCATGGCTGCTTGTGCTTTCCAAGATTGAACTGACTACAGAATTTCTATGAACTTTAGAAAAAAAGTGAGTTGGTTTTTTTTTTTAGGTATATCATTTTCCATATAAGCAGAAAAAAGCAAGGAAGAGTAGGTGGGCTGGAGCTGGCTGTATAACATTTCTGTCAGTTCTTGTAAATTCACTCTTTGCACATTAGAAACATGAATGTTTGCTAAGGATGTAAATGGCTATCTTGGGATTTTTTTTGTGATAATTTCAGTTGACTCGGGCATTTTCAACATGAGGCTTGCAATTTCACTGCAGCCTGTTACCTAAATCTGCGATGCAGTCATTTTCATGGGGAGTGAACAGTATTTATTGCCAGACATAGCATAGATGTGGACCTTGAATGGGACCTTCAAAAACCAGAGGGGAAAAACCCCATTGCATTTGTAGCATTCCAGCTGCTGAACTGCTAGATTTCTTGTACTTCCCCCTGTGATGAGGTAGGCTAGAGAACTTCAAATGAAATCAGACATTCTCCTCAGACTTCAATTCTGCAGCAGCTAGAATATTCAGAAGTAAATTGAAATTGAGGTTTCACAAACTTCAGAGTAGCGTTGCAAAATTAGCGACATTGAGCAAACCAGTAGCTTCCCAGTGGTTTTTCTGCTCTCTATGACATTGTGGGTTTTCTTCAAGAAGGAAATGGTTGTTTGGGAATTCTGCTGATGAGAGGAACTTGCTCCTCAGCTTCCTGAGCCCTCGCCCTCCTCCCTGGCGTCCCAAATTGCTCCAGTGTTACATATTAGGCATTCTTGCAGTCACAGCATGTTGTTTGGCTCTCTTCACCTTTTAATCACCCCATGATTTGCATAGCTACAAAGTGACAGCTGCACAAAAGCCTTCTTAACTTTTGCAGGTGGTTTGTTGGCTGACAGGCTAATGATACACAGGCTTGGAAAGTCTCATTTACAGTCTAATAAAAGGATCTGTGCTTATTACCTCCATTTTAGCTTCCCTTCTTAATACTTCAATTAAATAATACTCTGAGAACGTGCAACATTTTCTAAGGAAGAAAAACTGTAGTTTCATTTTTGCTCTCTTTGTAAAGAGTGCAAAGTTTTATGGTGGTTTTGTTTTGTTCTCTTTTCCTTGCATAGCAATGGTTTTACATCTCATAACATGATTAGTCACAAAATCGGTCCTCCATGCTTTAGCCAGAGGACTGGGGAATGTGGCAGTGATCTCTGAACTTTCAGCTTCTTTCAGACATCACATGGAAGGAGCTTTGCCACAATATTACCTCCTTTCAACTGCCCATCTGCCCATGTCTCATAACGCTTCAAGTCAGGAAGCTTCCACAAAGGGCACAAGCAAAGTCAGGACACAGAAACTTTGTGCCATCCTTTTTTCCCAAGAACACCTTCTTCATACTGAGTAGGAGAAGAGCATCTCTTTTAATTCTGAGATGCTGGTCTTAATTGTTTTCTTCCAGTGTCCTGTATTGTAAAGCAGCCAGGGAAAACAACGTGCCCTCTCTTGAATTGCACATGTTCTTACCAGGTTGAGATCATGCTTTTATTTGCCCGTTTTCACTGACTTCAGCCTTCACCTGAAGCGCCTGCAGGTGGGGGTCTCAGGATGTTTCTGACCACCTTCAGGACGTGGCATCCTCCTACTGCGCAGCTGTTCAGACCTCTGATGCTTCTGTGCTGGGAAGAGGAGAAAGGGGCCAGCAGCCAGATGTGCATCACAAGAAAAAGTGTGACAAAAAGCTAGGAACCCATTCAGGAAATTTGGATACAACAAACCTCTGGAACACCTTTGTGATGGGGATAATGAGAAGTGGGACAGGAGGAAGCAAAATCCCCCACTAGTTTTAAACTGGAGCTTGATGTGGTTATATGACACAGGCTTGAGGTGGTGGCATCCTTTTATATTTTCTGCATGTGCTGACTTTAGACAACAGCTAGATCCATAAAGTAAGGCGGCTTCTTCCTGGGAGCCAACACAGAGGCCTGATGTGAGCATTTGCACCTGCCTCTCATAAGGTAGAGCACTGGTTTGCCACGGTGCCTTCCAGAGTCCAATAGATAAAAGTTTCAATGGTGAAATCAGATGTTGCTTCAGTTTCTTATTATTGAATAATATTAGCTACATAAGAGAAACTGGAAGTAAAATAAGGAGAAATAGAATCTTAAAAATAGAGGATACTTCTGGTTTATACAAAATAATGGTCAGAGTTTATTTTTGTTTCTATTCCTCTTTAGTTCATCCGCTTCCAGGTCTCTTCCTTTTTATAAGAGAGCTCCTCTCCTCCTGCAGACACTGTAGGCTCAGTCCCAGACCGCTGTGAGAGGAGCAACGTTGAAACAATCCTGACTTGCTCAGGACAGAGACAATTGTTCAGAAGGTCATTTAGAGCCATGGAACCAGACCTGCTTAGTTGGTACATTAATTAATTTTTAAAACTCTGTCTTTCTCCTCCCTGTCTTAGAAAACTTAGAATTGTTTCCTTTTAGTCCTGAAAAAGGCACTAAATACAACATACTGCTGCGCCCACGGTCTCTGCTTCCCCTATAAGATGAGCCAGGCATTTTCAATGGTCATTCCTGGTACGTAGGGAAGGGTAAAGCTTCAGGAAATCTTCCCAGAGTCTTGCTGTACAAGGGGAATGAATTAAATTAATTCATTTCTTAGCGAGGATTATTCCAATAGCTACGTATCACCGTTTCCATTTTACAAGAGATCTTCACCACCTAATAATGATTTTCAACATATACCGTTACTCAGTGTGATGCAACATGTTCTTACGCTTCACCAGAATGGTGTATCACTAAATCCTGGGGAATTGTGCAATTCAACAGAACAAAATCAACTTCAGGCTTTTACAAATTCTTAAAAAGGGGGGTTTCATTTAAGTAAAGTCAAGCAGTTTGTCCAGGTGGGACAATTGTGCCAGTATTACATTTCCTTCTGAAAGCATTTCATAGAATCATAGAATCATTAAGGTTGGAAAAGACCTCTAAGATGATCAAGTCCAACACTCAACCCAGCACCTCCATCCCTCCTAAACCATGCCCTGAAGTGCCACGTCTACACATGTTTTGAACACCCCCAGGGATGGTGACTCTGGGCAGCCCGTTCCAGTGCCTGACCACTCTTTCAGGGAAGAAATTTTCCCTAATACCGAATCTAAACCTCCCCTGATGCAACTTGAGGCCATTTCCTCTCGTCCTGTCGCTAGTGACTTGGGAGAAGAGACCAACCCCCACCTCACTACAGCCTCCTGTCAGGCATTTGTATTCCTCTGCGTTTGCTCCCACTTGCATAACTGTCTCTCCTGCCTTATATAAAAACAATTAAACATTGATTAATTCTGAGGTTTTTAGGAGTTGCTGAATCAATGAGGTGTTTAGCTGGAGGTACCCCCTTTCTGTGGCAAGTGTCTAGGGTATAGGAAATGAGCAAATCTACAGAAGTGGGTGCACACTAAGGGATTACGCCAGCATAGCTACTTTTGAATCCTTTGAGCTGTTAGAACTGTTGCATCAGCCTGACTGCCACGCGCAGGGTGTCCGTTCACTTGAAACTGCATTGCTTTTAACCAGCAAGAATAAAATTCTTGTTCCATTTGCAAAGATCCTCAGCATTTTCTGCCTTAGGGGAGTGTTTTATGTTCTCATGAGCTTCTGTCATCCAAAATGAACTACTGTCACTTCTAGAGCAGGGTGGGAAACCGTTTTCTTGCCCTGCAAATTTAGATAAGATTTTAAAAGTCCACATTTCACCTCTTGACAACAACAGCAAGAGAAAACAACAAAAAAAGGCATCTACATTGATATAACAAAGACACTTGCTCTGAATCAGGCGGATCTGATTGAGACATCGCACTGCCTAAACTGGCACGCTGTCCACCATCTGCTGTCTATATAGGGAAGAGGAATTTTATTTTAATATCTCTCCTTTCTCTAGCTGTTTTACTTGTGGATGAATCTACTGGAGCAAAGGGAAGGAATGCCTGGATGCCAGGCTGCGGGCAGGGGAGACTGTGGGCAATGAAAGCTCCAACTCCTGTTCCAGACTACATCTGCCCCTGCAGAACTCCCAGCACCCGAGGGCTGGTTTTTATGAATTTGGTCTCCTCCTCCCCTCTTTGGTTAGAAATTTCACCTTAAGTCTCCATCTCCAGAGGAAGCCTTCACCAGATATGAACTTTTTCATCAAAACCCAGCTTCATCTTCCAAAACAGCTCCCCTACTTCCAATAAAACTGTTTTCCCACAAAAACAATTTTGTCCAAAACGTGGGTCCTAATCAAATGTGCAGCCAGGGTCTTTCAATGGCAGGTGCCTCCTTTCCTTCTGGTGCTGCTGGGGATTTCTATCCCACTGAGCAGCAACCCCCAGGCCTGTTCAGCAGTCGTGACTTGTTAATAACCCTGCAGTAATTCCAGCACCTATGGCAAAGAGCATGAAGCAGTGAGATTCAGACCTCAGTGTTGTTGACCACATATTTTCTTTTTTCCTTTGCCCCCAACCCCTTTTTTTTTTCTTTTTAGGAATTAATTAGGCCTGGACAAGTTGAGAGCAGCACCCAATAACATCTTGGTTTGAAAAGTTGTTACTTTAAAGACAAAAAAGTTTGGTTTATTTATTTATTTGCTCTGAACAGAACAACAGAAGCTGGTACCTCTAAGGCAGCCCAAACTGGTTGGTTTTCAATTAATTGTCAAGAGTAGGAGTAAATAACTGTTGCCTTTCATTTCAAGTAAAAAGGAAGTTGCATCAAGAGTGTTTTACCAAGAGCTATGGAATTTTTCAGTTCTTTGGTGTTGTTCAGTGAGGTTTTCACACCACTTTGAAGTACTAAACTCCATTTACAGCAAGGGAGCAATTCTCTGGGAAACCCCAAAGCTGTTGGGGTCTAGATGCATATTTTCAACATTTTTTTTTCTTAACCTTGACACCCTGAGCAATGCCGAGTGATCCCCATGCAGAGCCATGCCCCCCCGCCCTCACCTTGTTCCAGCCTCAAATCCCCAAGTTCTTATGGAACAACACAGTGAACTTTCCATGTTATTGAACTGTGCATGCTGAGAAAAGTTTGATTACAACACCTAGGAGATGAAACAAGTGTTTTCTGTGCCATCTGCCAGCCAGAATCTCTCTTACTGCTGTATGGCATAAAAACAAAATCAGAAAAGGTCTTTTTGAGCTAAAGGGAGCTGAAGAATAGCACCCCCCCCCAATCTGTTTATGAAGCAGCCTAATTTGCCTTCCATACCAGTATGCAATCAGTGTAACTGGATTGAAATTCAGAGTCTTCCACTGTGCCTGCAAAGCAACGCAATGTCAGTGTCCCCAGTCAGTGACTGTAAACTCTGAAGAAAGAGAAGCCATGCAACTCTGTGCTGCTGCACTGCGGGACTGCAAGCCTTGTGGGAGGAAAGGGATGGGTCATGAATCACCCAGCCCTGCAAGGAAAAAACATGTTGAAATGAGATTCACAGGGAGAACCCGAGATCTGTCGTAGGAGGGGAGGCTGAGAGCTGGCATTGCTCAGCCTGCAGAAGAGATGGCTCAATGCATATAAATACCTGGTGGGAGGGAGTAAGGGAGATGGAGCCAGGACGTCTCAGTGGTACCCAGTGACAGGGCAGGAGGCAATGGGCCCAAATTGAAATTCAAGAAGTCCTGTTTAAGCATAAGAAGGTTTTTTGCTGTAAGGGTGGTGAGACAATGCAACAGTTTGCCCAGAGAAGTTGTGGGGTCTCCATCTTTGGAGGTACTCGAACCATGGTGCTGGTCAAGCTGCTGTAGCTGGCCCTGTGCCAAGCAGGGGGTTGGCTGGACCACCTCCAGAGGCCCCTTCCAACCTCAGCTATTCCGCGACTCTACCATCAGAAAACGCACCTCAACAGGCTGCTTTAGCAAACCAGAGGACACCCTCTTTGATCTCTGCGTGAAGTGCTGTTACAGATTCACAGGATACGTTTCAAGCCGTGCGCAACAAATACTCGTTTAACTCTGGGGGGAGTTCGTTAGATGTGCCTGTGTACATGCGGGTGAAAAGAGAGTCAGTGATTCACCTATTCCATGTTTAAAATGCATACCCATGGCACAGTTAAAGCTGGCATAAATAACAATCTGCCGTTTCTCTCAGCCCAAGCAAAACCAAACCACTTTTGCAGAGCAGGACAGATCAAAACAAACCAGACATTGCTGTGTAAAAACACTAACAAAATTGTCACGGTAACTTCATCAATCAGCCAGTTTAAGCAGCAAAACCCCTAGATAAGCACTTAGTTGCAGAATGGTCATCAGAAAATTTTAATAAAATTTAATTAATTATTTATTTTCAATCTCTGACCTAAAATGAGCCTTCTGGAAACCCATTAATCTACCTGGTCTGGAAAGCTTTCTGCGGCCTTAGGACCAGCCTACTGTGTTTAAACCTCCCCCAGAAATTCTTCCTCCTCGTAGGGAAGATGCTCGGCCTGATGTGCCACATGCAGGCAACAGCTGAGCACATAACCAAAAGCTGCAAACACAGAACTCTAGTCCTTCCATTTGAGTTCATCACCAAGGAAATGACCCTCCCCAAATATGCTGTCCTTGGCTGGTTCCTCACACACCCTCCTAGGTGCTGTTTTAGGAATACGGGAGATGGAAGTAGCCACTGATGTGTTTGCCTTGCTATCAATGTCTGTGCTGGGAGTGTTACTTCATTTGCGCTTCATTTTAGCTGTTGTGCTCTGCTCAGAAGAAGTGATTTGTGAAGGACCAGTGTTTCTATAGCCACAACAACTAATCAGGTTTTCTACTCTTGATTTCCTGTGGTTTCAATGACTGTTGTGAGATTGCACCCCCCCTCACAGGTGCTTCTCATTGCCCCAGTGAGTTAAGCATCCTTCCCAGATCAGCTGGGAGAATGTAGGAAGAAATTACATGTAAAAAGAGAATAGGGCAGCCTCTTCTGTGGAGATGAACTTGACCTCACAATAAACACAGACATCAGCTGGGCAATCCATTCAACTTTTCGGAGTTGGTTCCCCCTTTATTCTCCATTTCTGCACACATCCACCAGTGATGGCTTGCCCTGGGCATAAGCAGGGTCACAGCCATACATCCGCCTCCTGTGACACTTTCTGCAGCCCAGAGATGCAGTGCATACCGACTGCATCGGACCGAGATGCATACATACCGAGCCCGGCTGCCTGTGCACCAGTGGGCAGTGAGATTCTTTATTTCACTTTGCCTTGTGTCGGTAGATACAGATGCAACGGCTGCAATCCAATTCAAATGAAACTCGGTGGGGAACCACTTGCAAAGCTGAGATGCCAGCGCGAAAGGTATGGCAGCCACATCCTTCCCTGCCCAAGCTCAGCCCTGCCTCAGGTGCGGAGGCTGGCAGGAGCCCTCACTAGCCCCGGTTCCTCTCACTTCCTTCTCACAGACCTGCTTCAAAACAACAGGCCCTGCAAAACTTAACCTCTACAGGAATGCAGGGTAGCTCCTGGTATAAAAAAAAGACTTCCTTTTCTGAGTAGAACAGTTGAATAGAAGAGTATTTCTTCAGTACGTTGCCTAGTAAGTCTAGAAAACAGATTTACTGTGACTCTTATAGCCACCTCTGCACTCTTGTAGCACAGTTAAGATTCTCGTTAGAAGTTAAATTATTTATGAAAATAATTATATCTCTTTTGGCATATATAATACACCATTGTATGTAAAAGCTACAGTAACAGTTGAGAGGTTCACCTGCAAAGTCAACTTTGCATTGAACCTGATGTAGAATGTAGCCTGAAGTCAAACCAAGAAAAATTAAGAAAGCATCTTTGTTTGTAACAGACTCTTTATCTTAAGCGCTTCCATGGCTCCCACTGCTGTAGCGTCTGACCATAATCACAGGTACTGCGTAAGCAGGAATGTGGTAATGAGAAGTCTGCAGCAGGGCAGGGAGGCAAATCTTGCTATCTCATGTTCAAGGCCCGCATCAGATTTGGTGGCCTGTATCTCCAGCTCACTCACCCTTTTAAATCTGAGCTGTAAGAATCCACAAGCCCTGAGCTCATCCCGCAGCTGAGAACGAACAAGCACTTCATACTTTAAGCTTGCTTTTTTTTTTTTTTTTTAAATCCTAAGCACCTTAGGAGCCCATGACACGTTTTTAGAGTTGGCTTGACCACTTGAGTTTGAGTCAAAGCTGCCTGAGGAAATAGATTTGCTCCCGCTCAACTTTGGGCACTTTGGAGCCTGCCCCAAAACCAAATGCCTCCCTTGAAGGTCTGTCTCATTCTCCCTTCCCAAGTGGGTAAGGCAAAGCCAGTAAATGGTGCCATAAACTCGGCGGGTATCACAGACATACCCCCCATTAACATGGGAATTTACCTACCTGGCTAGAGAAGACAGGTAACTTCTGCTACGTTTGTTCAGCAGCCCGGCAGAATATTAATCCATTAGCAACTGCCCTGGCTATCAAATCCAATTTGTCTTTTCATCTCACTACTATTTTCCAAAAAATATTATCATAGGATAGAAAACTAAGCAGCACATTTTAGTGGAGGCTTTGAGCAACTTTACCTTAAATATTATGGAGTGTGTGGAGGATATAAAAACAAAAATGGTAATTAAAAAATCTGCTGGTTTTAGCCCAGGCCATGCTACAACTAAAATAAAAATAAATAGCACAAGTGTGAAACTTTTAGTATAGTACTGTCGCTGCTACATTTAATATGGGAAAAGAGAGATAAAGTCACTGCTACATTTAATAGGGGAACAAGATTAAAACTTATACCTGTTATGAGGAACAATTTGCATTTTCCTGAAAGCACACCCTGTTCTTACGAAGTCTGAGGAACTCTGGGGAGGAATGAATGGTGGCTCTTTGCTAGTTGGGGAAGATCTGCTGCCTTGAGGGTCTCTTTACATATTTTACGTTGAGATAGGTACTAAAGAAACTTCTGCCTCTCCAAAAGTTTCCTGGTGGTAAGAGCAGGGAGGTGGTGCTCAGGTGTAGCTTGGCAGGGTGGATTACCGGGAGCGGATGTCCTTAGGCAGGTGTTCGAGATCAGGGATCTGTATTGAGTGATCTGCTATGGTGCAAATATACTTTTTGGTTTTTAATCATAAAGACGGTTTCCGTTCATGGTATAAATTGAATAAAAGAGATAATTACTCGCTGAAGCAAAACTGCGCAAATATGTTTCTTTCTCACTAACGTGCATAACAGAACCCTTATGAATGCAAAAATAATTGCTGATCTTGTGATCTGGGGGGCAAGTTGTACGCTTTTGCTGCATTGTGCAATATCCTGTAAGTTTTCATTTTAAAAGACTTATTGCATAGCTACCACCCTGCAACCGGATATATTTCTGCCCCGTTAATCAAGCTTGGCGATACAATGTTTTCAGCCAAGCGATATTAAAAACAAAGATGCTTTCACTTAAGGAAGGTATTAGCTTCAAAGCTAAGCAAGGATTATAGTCATGGTAACGTGATAAATAGAGAACAGAAGTTTAGGGAAGAAGAGCCGTAAAGAACTGGCCTGGCCAGATCGTCAGCCGGCATTAATCACCCTAACCCTGCTCCAGTCCATGGAGTACGCCTGATTTATTCTCACTAAAGACCAAGACCTTGAAAAGTAAATGTACCAAAGGTGCCGGTTCTAAAAGTCAGATGGCTTCCTTTCAAAGGAAGTCCAGAAATGCAAAAGCTGACGCTCCCAGGGTAGAACCGGCTTGCAGTTGGGCCCTACCCTGCGTGTCGGACTATGCAGTTGGTAGGTGTATAAAAGAGGAGGCACAGCGAATCTCGTGTGGGTGTGGTCGGGCACGGTTAGGGTTAACATCAAAATTAACTTTTGTATTTCCTCATTACGTGTTTTTTGTAACTGTTCAGATCTGGTACCGGAGTGGGGGCGGGGAGGGCTTCCTGGAAGTGCTGGGGGGAAGGTGGTTCACTGAAACGTGTTCTTGCATCTGCCTTTCTATTGCCTACGAGAGAGGGTTTACCCTGACAGGGGGGTGGATAGAAAGAAAGAAAGCACAAGCAGCAAATACGCCATGAAGGGGCTGTTCTACTTGGCCTGGTAGGAAAATGGCGGGAAGAATTCATACACCTTCTTGTGTTTAAGTCAGTCCTAGATGCTAGAAAAATGATTGCGCAGACAAGAGGCAACTACATAACATCCTGTTTACCCAACTTTGCAATGTTAGAATTTCATTGCTGGGGTTTTTTTTCCCTTAAAACCTCCACTCCAGAAGCAATTGCAAGAGAACCTCAGATTACCCTTGAGAGAGAAACGACTAGGGTCTTTTTACCTTGTAACTGCAGAGAAAGAACTTGAAAACAAGACACCAAAAGGTTCTTCAACTGAAAGTCAAATAACAAGAATGGAGCATAACTAGTCATTTTAGTATATACTGGTTTTAAGCCAGCTGTGAGTGTTCGGGCTTAGTTCTCGAGTGCCACCGCTAGTTCTTTCTGCCCGTGCTGCTGTGTGACTCCTGGGCACCTACGTGCCTCGTGCACGCCCTTCTGCACCTAACTGCAGGCACGGACTCTGAAGGTGGGTCGGCAATAGCATTTTGCAGGCAGCTGGCTGGCTTTGCTCTACAAGCAAACACGAAAGAATTCAGCCTGTAATTAGTAATAGTTCACCTGCTGAGGGGAGCCACTCCTAAAACTGAGGGCGCGCGCTGCCAGCAAGTGCTCTTAGGACTACATCAGATAAACCCACGTCCCTTTCAAAAGCAGTTTCTGGACCTAGCACAGGAACTGGGAATGTCAATCATTTTATGTGGACTGGATATATTATGTATGATGCATCCTTCTGCCCAGGATCAAACACTTATCCTGCCAAATAGTATGCTTTTGCTTGGAGACAAATTTGCTTTTTTAGTAAACTAAATTTAGAACACAGAACAGGATTAAATTACTCTTAAACTACATGTAGAACTGAGCTGTATTTGAGAAGATTTTAAAATACAGATATATTGAACATAAGAAACACATAGGAAATGTTCACTTACCCAAAATGCATCTTTAAACTGTAGCTGTGTCATTATTATCGCTCTGTGGAGGCAGAGGAATCCTTCAGCAAGTTCTTTCTCGGATGAGAGCAGCAGCAGCCACAGCACTGAGCCTTGCTGCTGTACACCACCCAAAGCAGAAAGTGAAGCACATCCACAGACCTGTCTCTTCTGAAGTCAGGCTGGCGAAAAATAGCATTGGGCAGTTTCAGGCAGCTCAGCGTAATGACCTATGGCTGCGAAGGGGCAGAGGGGAAAAAAAGCTCTTGCTCACACACAGAGACATGCATGCACTCAGCACCCTAACCCCAAACCTGTTTCTCTTCTGGTAAGTAGTTAATACTGAAATGAGGAAGCAAGGAGATGCCCAATGATGTCAGGCTGCTCCTTGCCTTGTGTGCATGTGAGCGGCTGGCAAATTAAAAAAAAAAAAAAAAAAGGAGGAAAAAGCAGAAGTAAAATTCAGTAATATGATTTGATCAGCTACAGGAAGAGAGCGAATAATTACAATGCAAACGAAACCAGCACAATACAAAGAGATAAGCTGTCAAACTATCATATAACGCTGTGGTTTTACAAAGAAAACGAAGCAAAAGTAACGTATGTGCCACCTTTCTCCAGTACCTTCTGGGGCTGGCAGAGGCCGTGCTTCTGCACATGGGGAGAGTAGCTCGAAGTTGCATTTTGCAACTGAAAAGGCTTTTCAAGACTCTGGTTAAATTAAGAACACTGCAAAGCGTGCAGGTGTCTGCACGCTTTTAGATACCTGTATGTCTATACAGAGAAAATTTCTGATTTGCATGCCCTCATGTAAATGTTTATATGAATAAGCAAGATATGTGAAATTTAGAAGTAAAATCCAAACTCTTGAAATAACTTGTGATAAGAGAGCTGAGTTTATTAGCACCAGGACCTGAAGCGCAGCCTCACAGACACCTGAACCGGCAGTGCACCCAGCACCACATCCAGCACTCCGCTGGCATCAAGTATTTCGGACAACTAGTTAAATAAGATAACCAGTCTGTTACAATGCAGCTGCAAATAATTGCTAATAAGGTAGTACGTCTAACGCTTCCATGAAACCCTCTCCAAAATAGCTGTCCTACAGGTGAGGTTGCCACTGTTCACCTCCTTAGGATGTTTTAAGGATTCTTAAATATGTGTTTGTAAGTACTCACTGGCCTTTTCAGGGGGTAGGAAAAAAAAAGGAAAGAAAAAAAACTCCTGCCGCAGTTGCCTATGCAAAAATGTGTCCTTCCACACCAAGGACACATCAAGACGTACTTAGCTATAATTAATTTACGTTGCTCCTGATGCCTGGGTGTTGCTTTTTTCTTACTGTCCCTGCAGCACCAGCACGCAGGCAGATTATTTAGTGGTGAGGACGTCTCACAGCTTCACTGACCGCCCGCGGAGCACAGAGTTCTGCTCAGAGAGATCTGCAGCAGTCTGTGGCTAGAGTTATCAGTAGGCACTCCACGAGTGATTTGTGGCTGGTGTTTTACAGAACTGGCAAATTTCCTTGCTGGTGGTCTAAAGAAGAAGACAGGGAATGTGCAGACACTTTGAAAGGGAAAATGCAGTGCAAGCAAAGGAGGGCAAAAGGAGAGTTTCCAGGGCCAGAGGTGTGCAACTGCTTTGATTGTTGTGAGCAGCGGGAAAAAAGCGTCATCGTGTGAGACGGGGAGAAGAGGAAATGTAAGGATTCACTCGCAGAGGGTGCTGAGGAGGAGTGAGTGATGCTTTCTTTCAGAAGAAAAAGTATTTCTTCCCTGAAAAAAAAGTATTTTGAGGGCATGGGCACTAGTCATAACCCTTGATCTGTAAGCAAAAAAAAAAATCTTTTTAAGAATATTTTATCTCAGTCTTTCTAAAACTCTTACTGTTTCCAAATTACAGCTTTGTTTTGAAACAAATAGCTTTGCTGCTGTTGGGGTTCCTAAAAATCACTCGGTGCATTTTGGCCCTCCAAAATATTATGCTACTTTCTCATTATTTTCAGTTTGGCCTCCAACCCAAAAGCCAATTATTTGATTGAATTTCATGCTGAGCTCTGTTCCTGCGTCTGTCCCACCCAACAGTACTGGGGTAGCACAGTCCCCTCCCTTAGGAGCAGCCAGGGGTGCCTCCCTATATACCATAAGCACGGGCAGTTAGCCATGCGCCGTGGGTGAGTTCATCTCTTACCGCTGGCTGCAGAAGAGCCTAGACCAACTGTGTTCCTAGGTCAGGTATTTCGATGAGCTGTCGGAAATGAGCTGGTGTGAGTTGTAGCCCCTGGCTCTGACGAAGGAGAGCTGTTAGGCAGACACTCGATTCGGAGCCGTCACTGCTCCTGTGTTGCTGGATTATGTCCAGAAGGTGCCGTGCCTTGCAGGGGCAGTCAGGCTGTGCAGGGCTCTGGAAGAGAGAGAAAGTTACCTCAATTTTGTAGCTGAAGAAACCAAACCCTAGAGCAAATGGTCCTGGCAAATACATCAGTGCTAGGGGTGAAGGCCTGGGCTGGGGTTAGTGGGATGATGACGAGGGAGTCTTCTGCAGGTGGTCGTGCTTCGCAGCTGCCGAGGTGCGAGTACTGCGCTGCCAGCCAGCTGCGCCAGCACCGGGCACAGAATCCATACCCCCGCTGCTTATTTCCTCTGCCTGCAGCAGCACCACCTCCGCTTGGCCAAGGTGTAAAAGCATACTTCTGCAGCTGGTAAATAGCCCTCTGCAGAGCCTTGGGTGTACCTCCCCGCTGTACTGGCTGTGGCTGGGTCCAAGAAAACGGGTATAGGATTATTTTCCTTTCTTCCATAAGCCAAAGCACCAGAGAATACCTAAATCCCTTGCAGTGGGCATCTACTGAATTTATACTGAGCTGGTCTCCTACAACTGCTGGCTTGTAGGATGCAATTACACGTTGTAAGCTTGTACCGTTTAGCAGAGCTCAAAATAGCACCCAGAAACAGCAGTTCCCAATAGCCGTCTTAAAAGCTACATCAGCCTCCTGACCGCTCCAGAAACTCATCTTTGCCCCTTTCCCAACCAAATGTGTCGGGATACTCTTGCAAGCCTTTTGTAAAGCTCTCATGATGAATGCTGCACTTGGAGAAGAAATCTTCCATAAAACCATCCTCTAAATAGGAGCAAGACAACATGGCATCCAGTTCTTAAATGCCACGTCTCATGATTGGGTTGATACGTTGGTGTGAGTGGCCCGAGCTGTACGAAGGCTGGAAAGGCTGAGCCCGGGAGGGAGCTCTGCAGGGCTGAGGGAAGGGGAGCCTTCAGTGAACCCTGCTAGGCCGCTAGCTGCTAATGCCATCTACTGAAACCGCCTTGAACTTCATGAGATTTTCCCCTACAAAATCGTTATATAGGTACATGTCTGCTAAACAGGAGCGTTTTCAGTGGGCAAGGGGCTTAGACTACTGTCAGGGTAGTGCGTGGGACTAGGGTGGCAATGACAAGTGATCAGCCACGTGTTTACTCGGTTATCGACAGAAAACCTGCGGGGCCTCTCATCTCCCCTTCCTCACCCTTTTGACATGGCTTTTCATCTAGCCTTTGCATACAGCTCCACTCAAATTCAGAAGTTTCAGTAATAAGCCTTAAGTGGAACGCTTCGCCGACAGCCGCTGCAGCTCCCTTCCCACCGCTGCTCTGAAAGGGTAAAAATCAGGTTTTCTGTTTGATAAGGCCAAGGATCAACCTCCCAGCCAGAGCACTGGGGCTTTTTCCAGTAAATAAAATGTTTGGCAGCAGAAGGTACCATTTGAATTTGTTCTGTATTGGGAAGTGATGAAAAGTCTGATTTATTTTAAAATAAAAGTTAATATTAAAAACCCTCAAATTTTGACATGCATCTGAATGGAAGTTTCATTTCATTTTTATTAACTATATCCTGCTTTGAGCAAAGCTTTTTACTAGGGATTTGGATGGCAGCTTTGGACCTAACAGGGGTTAAAATATGAAAATAGCATCTACAAACAGGGTTGTGCTCATCCAGGGCTTCAAGCAAGACATTCGTCACGGTTCATGTTTCTGATTTTGGGAATCTGATAGACAGTAAACCTGTTAGTCTGCATAGAAACAGGATGAGGGAGTCTATGAAAAGTATTAAGACAGTATATGAAGAGATGCTGAATACTTAGATAATTCAGGTATTAAGCTGAATTTCAAAACTCCTCGGGTGTATTGTGGTCCCTTTGAATCGTTGTTTGTGAAATGAAAATGGAGAACAGAAGGCACTTGTACAGCCCTTCAAAGCCTCTGTAACGATTCCATCTAAGAGATACGGCCTCAGAACAGTTGCTGTAGTACAGTCGTGTTCAGATGAAACAGCCCAGCCCCTGGTGTCTTGCTGAGTCCTAAAGCCCAGAGACACCAACAGCAATGAAACCACTTCCAGAGGAAAACCGCAGCTAAAATATACGAGTGTTTTAGCCGGTTAGCTGCGCCTGCCGTTTCTATTTCCATACAAATGGCTATCCGAATTTCAATGCGAGAAATGTTAGAGGCTTCAAATTATCCACAATCGTGCCAATTCAAAAATTCTGAAATCACCTTGCCTTCTGTGAGGAGCCAATCTCTGTTCCCATGGAAACCGAAACGGCAGCCTCCGAGCATCCAGCGTGATTTGTGACAACGCCTCTGAACCCGTCCGTGGCTGCTGGCTGAAAGCTGGTTCAGTATGCTCCAGACCCAACGGCAGCGGCTCTGTTCGGCTCTGAAACGTGCTCCTTTTGGTTCCTTTAGAAGGAACCATTTGAGCACCCTTCCAAAGGCACTGTTTCACAGTGCAAGGCAGTCCTGCCGGCATTTTGCTCCGCTAAAATTGACAATTAACATAAAGATGAATTGCATAGACTACAACCGTAACCAACATCTAGAATTTCATAGCTGTTTCCAATAGAGGCCTTCACAGAAAGGTGGACCCGGTCCCTGATGTCTTACCCGAGAGAAAGATAATCACAGTCTTTGACATAATTATGAAGAGCATGAATGGATTTCCTCTAAAATTAATATCATGATACTCTGTATATCCTAAAATTTTTGTTTGTATCACAGAAATGCGGGGTCTTTTTGTGCTTCGTTGTGTTTAGACATAGTTAGCTGCCATCCTTACCCCTGAAAGTGTTTCAAAGACTCAAAAAGAAGAAGAGAAACTGTGGGAAAGTGCAATGTCACAGGAGGCTTGATTACCACGAACAGGATCTGGTAGTTCTTTGGAGAGAAGTATAAGCACTTTGTGAAAGAGAAAATGAAAAGATTTGGGTTTCTGTCTCCCCTTCTTGTCATAACTTCAGGTACCTGCAGAAAGATACTTTTTACTTCTCTGACATCTTTTGTAGGTTTTACCAAGACACTCGCTTTCTCCGTGCCATTAATTCAAACGAAATAACTATTCATTTGCAAGTATTGCATATTCATTAGCCAAGTAGGCAACGCTTGCAGTGCTGAAGAGGTTTCCACTTCTCGTAAAGGACTCTTTGAATACTGCAATTCTGGAAAGAAAGCAGGCTTCAAGTTCGCAGAAACATTAGACAGAAGTTTAGGATATGCGCTGCAAAGAATTAATCTTACCTGATTGCGACTACAGGGGGTACGCACGTAGGCAACAGCTGCTCAGGCTGGCGTCTGCAAAGGCGCTGCTGCCGTTTGTGAAAATCATGGCATTTTTAGCTGATCTCAAACCGCTGGACCTTGGTCCAAAATATACCATCTCCAGTAGGTCTGCCTCTGTGCAAAACGCCCCTTCCTTAGTAAGACAGGGAATTGTTTAGCATCACGGGAGGCAACAGGTTAGATTCCTCTGGCATATTTTAGCACCTATTCTGCATATTTGCTCATTTAGAAACATCACCAATTGTTTTATTATTTTTTTCTGAGTATGCAAAACTGTAGCGAGTCAACAGTGAACATCTGAAAGATCTTTTCAAAAATCTTTAAAAAGCAGAACTTTTCTAGATTAGTTATTTGCATGCTTATTATTGTAAAATCTGAAATAACAAAGTGTAGTTGTTTTAATTTCCAGACAAAACAGAATTTACACAGCTCAGACAACTTGCTTAGTCCCATTAGCACTGTAATCCTCTACCTGACTGAGAAAACACATACTCAGGTATTTTGCCTCATGCTCCTGCCACGACAGCTGGAAAGAGGAACAAGGAACTGGTAAAAGCACTTGTAGCGTTTGTGCTTTTTGCAAACCTGAAATGCCAGAAATGCTGATGGGCTGAAGCCCACTTCAGCTAGGGAAGTGACTGTGCCTCATGTCTGACATTGCGCAGTCTTGGTTTTCTACTGTTGTTACTATCGAAAGGGAGGTTTATTGCTGGCTTTCTCAAAACCATTTAACTTTTTCTTTATTTATAGTGAATTCCTCGTGGACTCTTCTCTCAACTTCTTTCTTTTTGCCTTGGTAGATCAGCGGGGCTGGTAAAGTAACATTCTTCATGAACAAGTATTTCCTTACACCTCCATTCCGAGATGTTGGTACACATTCATGTGAGCAGTATTTATGCAGCACAAAGGATTCATCTTTAAGGACCAAATTCTTGTGGAATTACCCTTTAACGTGACTTTTCTTCTTGTGAGGAGGGCACAAAGCACTTCACATGCGGCACTACCCTCTGTATAGAGAAGGTATATTTATATATACGTGTAATGTGTTATAATATAATAATATGTGTTATAACTAGCATAACTTCTACCTTAAAACCAACACTGAGATCAGCGCTCACCTTCTGAGAAGTTTTTCTTGTTACTTCTAGGAAGCTCTGGGGTTTTTTTTAAGACGGAGGAAAGGATAGCTTGTAGTCGGAAATGCTGCATACTCAAAATAACTTAAAATACAGAAAGATAAACACATGTCGCCAAATGGTTTAGATAGGGTCACTTTAAACAGGATTATTTGTGCCTCCTGGGCTGTGCAAGGCAGGTCTCCGCTTCCTCTCCTGCTCCAAGCGGCTGGCGCTGCCTTCAAAGACAGATGACACCGCCCAGGACCTTGTGAGCTCCGTCTGTCTCCAGGGTAGAAACTCCTCCACCGCCCCTCTGGGCCCGTTTCGCTGCTTAACCACCCCTACTGTGAAATTTTCATCTAGTCAGAATTCCCCTTGCTGGAACTTGTGCCTGTTGCCTCTCGTCACGTCACTGCGCGCCTCTGACAAGTCTGGCTTCTTTATACCTGCAGTGTAATTTTGCTTGTTCTGCCAGCCATCCCCTTTCCTTGAGGCGAGCTGTGCTTTTGGTAGGAAATGTTTTTGTAGATACTAAATGTATGGGCTGCTTTGTGTTTGGAAAATTTTGGAAATCTAAGCTCCGTAGTATTGATATTTCATCTACTCGCCGTCACATTATTCTCCCTTTGCCCTGTTCGCCAGGTATTTTTACATGCAATGTTTGTTTAGAAATCAAATTTTGCTAGGTCCTTGATTTTATAAACGGAAGGAATTTGAAACAAGCAGAGGAATTTTGTTCTCTTCATTGAGTTTAGCTGGTATTTATTCCTCCGCAAGTCCCTCTCACTTAGACATCATCCAAAGAATCATCCTAATGCATATTCTTAATGCTGGGGACTGCCCCTGAATGACAGATAACTAATTGTGAGGATGAGAATGAGGTTACTTTGCCAACAAGAAGGCTCAGTCTCTCTCTAAGAAGTCTGAGTGGTTCTTACATGGAGACAAAGTGCTTTCGCTAGCTTTAATATTTGAATCGTGAATATTCTGCATGTGTGGCTTACAGAGTGAGATAGGGTGTGACAGGCCAGAGACCTTCAGCACAACACGCTGAAGTAGGATGACTCTTCACCTCAAACAACAGCGTTGATAGAGAAAGTATGACACTCAGCTGCATAATCTCTTTTTTTTTTTCCTCTTCCTGCAAGTCACAGCTAAGGTTTCAATTCTGAGTTTGATCTTTTTGGGTTTTTTGGACTGGCTGTTTTGAGCTGTTCCAGCTGACCACAACCCGAACCGTGCTCATAAAACTTCTGCCGGTAGAAGTTGCGCAGTTTAATTGAATAAAGTCTCATTCCTCAAAAGGGGATTCTGGGATGAAACGTCGCATCGGCCGAATCTGCTCTTGCTTTCTAAAATACCCCTGCAACCTGGGGTTTTTTGTTTGGTGAGGTTTGTGATTGGCGAGAAAATGAGAAGAGAATCGGAGTTCCAACAGCGGTGGGACAGACAGGAACCCAGCGAGGCTGCCACAGTAACGCGTCCCTGCGGAAGCAGGCACACACGGTCTCCTCGTTTTTCAACGTCTGCCTTCTTGGCTGTCACAGCAGTCTCTGCAGGGTGGGTGTGCTGGAGGAGGCAGAGGTGTGTAAGGAAGAAGGGATTCTTTAGTGGGCCATTTTCAAGACAAAGCACCAGTTTTACATAACAACAGCTCGAGACACAGTCCTTTGTTCCAAAATGTCCTCAGCTTTGAGCACATGTGGTTGTAGCTCAAGTTTGGATGTTGTGGAAAACCTTCTGTAAAACCTGGCAGAGGGGAGGGAGCTACCAGACACTGCCCTCAGCCTTCACCAGAGAAACTCGATAGATTTTCTGCAAAGGATAGGGCCAACAGGAAGCATAAAGACACCTGGGTTACTCTGTGTGACTTCCACAGGCTCTGCTAATCCAGGTTCAGCACCAGTCGTTCCTTCTGTGAGTATACAGAATAACTTAGGCTGCACCGGAGTGCTGAAAATCTCTGCTCTGACTCGTTCAAACTACAGTTTCTATTTAATTTCTACCTCCGGTGAAATAGGCGTAAGTTCTAATGATGCTCTGCTTCATTGCGCTTTTTCTCAGTATAGATAAAAAATGCTAGGTAAGGGACCCTGTCAATGCACAGCCGCAAATACACTGGAGCTACTCCTGCCTAGAACATTTGCATAGGCGTCACGGAATGTAAGTGGTGGATTGGCAATTTGGGCAACCTAAACACTCGATTATACTATCAAAAGCCACAAATCTTTTTAAGATTTGTGAAAGCACTATTAGGCTTCTAATCCTAAAGTGAAAGAAGCCTAATTTTAAAAACATTATCAGAAATCAAAAGAACCTGCATTAATTTACTCTAGGAATTACGACGCGTTCACCAGAATACAGCATTATTAAAGGGTTGAGTTGAGCAGCTCGCCAAATCCACGTTTCAGTTACATCAACGATTGCATTGTTTCTGTTTGAAGTACTCATTTTCTGTGCCCATAAAATTACATTGAGCTGCAAAGTGACGAAAGCTGTAGTTCTCTTTCCGTCTTACAGTGAGCTAAGCTCTAATAATACCGAGCATGATTTGCTTACAGAAATATTAAAATAAGCAATAAATTGGATTTTTGGCACAGCCTCTGACATGCCGGCTGTGTAAATGCTAGGCTACTTGGTATTTTACTAGTCTTGCTCTACCTCTTCTTATTCTTGGTTTATGCAAATTATTGCAATCCAGCAAATTACTTTGAGCTGAGTCAATGAGCAAAGGACAGCGGCATCCTTCCAAAGGCATTCTTTTTTTCTCCTTGCTTTGCAGGTTGAATTTTCAAGCTGATGACGACATTTTTAATACTGAGTATGCAGGTGAATCTTGTCATTAAGACTTGTTTAAAAATGCCCTAAAGAATAACAACAAATGGGCAACTTTGGGTACATTTCAAACCAACAAAGATGACAACAACTGTTCTAATATTCCTGGACACGCTGGACTTAATTAGTTTTTTGGGTTTTTTTTAAATCGGATTCCACCACCAGCACGGCAATAGTTGTACTCGCATTCCCAGGAACTGAGGCAAACAAATACGGGTTGGAAAAAACCCAACCACTAAAACTGAAAAAGCATTTTGAATTTCTATCACTACGATATCTAAAAAAAATACAGTAGAAGTATACATAGTTTTGTTCTGAATCAAAATTGCTCGCCTTCTAATGGTGATACTTCAACACTTATGTCAAAAGGAACTTTTTGTTTGTTCTGAGAATAATTAAGAGGTGATATATGGGGAAAAGACCAAGGTAGAACTAGTTGCTTTTACTCAATAAAAAGAGAGTTGGGAGGAAGGAAAACACTAGTCAAGAAGAACACTGCGAGAGCATTACAAGAGTTAGTTAGCTGGGAATTAAAAAAACCCTAATACACTCTACACAGTCTCTTCTGCGAGGCTTTGTCTTTGTTTATAATACTCAGCTACTCATTTCTGTGACATTCTAGGAGATACAAAGCCAATATATGTACTTTCCTAAATTGAATCTGTCGTGCCATTAACCTTTCGGGCTATTTCAAATAATCACATAGTGGGACAGTACTTACTTTTATGAATGGTAATTGCAGAGCTTGCAACCAAAGCTAACTTTGTGAGGTTATTACTACCAGCATTATGTAATGCCTTGATGCTTTATGGACTTCGATACATCATCGCAAATAAAACAAACTCAAACACAATTGCTTTTGCAAACTGGTCCAGAAAATGCTAAACGCACACTTTGCTTTTTTTGACTCTTCTTTAGCATCCAGATGAGATGATGTGTCTTTGGTTTACGAAGGCTAAGAACGGTGCCATTGTACACGACGTACATTGTTCACGTTTCAAAGAATTGCTATGGGTGACCCACAGTAAGTAATAAGTGGACAAAACACAGAAAGACAGAGTATTTTAAGTTTTAATCCAACAAATGAAGAGGGTCTTAACACCGTAAAATACCACTATTGCTAATGCTGTAGGAGAATTGTACATTAAAAACAATTATTGTCTATAGATGTAAAAATAGCAAGTTTTATGATACAATAAAACACAGTATAGAAACCATTTAAAATTAAGTAGAAACCTCTTAAACAATTGAGGCGTTAATCTAAATGTTTCTCCAAACGTATTAAATAAAACACAGTTAATACTGACTCTAAACATCCCCCCATCTTCCCCGCTCCCCACCCTAATTAAACTGATTAGAAAAAATAGTAGTCTCTCAGTTACTGTGTTTTGCATTCTTTCAGAATCATTTAGATTCTCCATTTTCTTCACGTACAGTAGGACAACTCTTCACAACACAGTACTACCCCTGAAGAAATTCATTTCACAACACTATATAATTTTGAAAGTAAGTATTTAAGATTAATTTCGAAGGCTAGAAGAGGCCCAAGGAAGTCTGCAGGACGGCAATTAACTTTTGAATGAAAATTATTTACACAAACATTAGTGTACTGTAATTACAGCATAACAACTTGCAACAGAGCTGATGGGTGCTTTTAACAAAAGCTCCAAATGAAAGAAAGGGAAGAAAAACAGATTACAAAATAAATAATCTAAAGTTCTTCATGGTAGAAACGTTCATCATGAAGCTGCCTACCATAATCCGTTGCTTCACTGTTAAGAAACAAATCCTGGTTCTTAAGAATTTCTGCTTCAGAAAGCTTTTTATCATCATTCAAATCCATTTCTTCAATAAGGTGAAGAGCCTTTAAAATAAACGGAACACCATGTGCACAGTTAATAGATATGAGCATTTATAAATAATGCTTTTGGAACAGCTCTGTCAAAGTCCTGCCACAACACCGTTATTGTAACAAGCTAGACAAGGTTTTACGTTCACAACAGAGCCTTTCTTTCCTCGGTTTGTTTTCCTTTGCCTCTTTTATTTGGTGGCAAAATCACAGTATCAAACCTCTACCCTCACTATCATTTCTAAAGCAACAAACCGATGCCAAACCCATAGCTTTACTTTGAGGGTGGAAGACAGTATTAAGCCAGCAAAGATTAATCATATTCCTGGAAGCACCCGTAGCCCTTGAAATCCACGGGCGAGTGCTGTATGCGCCTTTAGTGTATGATCTGCAGAAAACGCGAGCCAGGCAGGTCAGCCAGAGACCCTGTGTTTTCAGAGGGCCCCTCTGGACATTCAGCCACTGAATGACAGCTACAACAGCAAGTTGATGGGTGGGACCTCAAGGAGGATTTGAGCCGGTACCGTCTTCAAGCTGTGCATTCTTTCAGAAGCGCGCACCTGTTATCTCTCAGTCACATATTTACCCTGTGTCTGACAAGAGAAGCATCGTTTACAGCTCTCAGGTTAATAAGCTGTAGGCATCTCTTGCTTTCAACTCCGGATATGTCTACTGTGCTAAGCCATTTTTTATTTCCTGAACCTGTGGAGACTCTTTTCCATCATACATGCATATTCAAAAAAAAAAAAAAAGGAAGTAGGGATATTGATTTGCAGCTGGATATTCTGCATCTATTTATGATTTACAAAAAATGGCTGTAATTCATGATTAAAATGTAACCGGAAAGCATTTCCATGTCCACCGTGAAAAAGGGTTTTCTACCTTCAGCAGTGGACGAGATAAGCCATCTATGCATAGGAACTTCAACTTTGGGTAGCAATTCATGTTTTCCCTCATCTCCTGAAAGGAAAAACTTGCTTTTCTGAAAAAAACTTTAAAATATTAAATCATGGCAACGTCAAATGAAACTACAAGTAAAACTGGTTCTCAGGTTTTTGCTTATTTATATATTATAAAGGGAGGGAAGTTCTGCAGTAAAACAAACGCAACTGTGGAGTATTTTAGTTGTAGCTTATTCGCAGGTATTGTGCAGCTCAAAGTGAACAAGCTGGTGCAGCAGCTCTATTGCACCTCTAATTTCTGAGAAATAGGAGAGTGCTAGTATTGCATGGGTTTTGTTTTTATTTGCTAAACATCTACAAATACAATGGTTTAGAGAATCCTTCTGTTCCTACTTTTTCTGATTGGTTTGGCTCAATATAACTGCTTAGTGACTTTTTTGTTTACATTAAATATGACTTACATTTAAGCTGACTACATCAACAAAAGGGACTGAAGAAAATAGCAAGGACTAGGGTCAGCCAAGCAGATTTTAAATGTACTCTGCATGGCAAAAACTAAGGGATTAAGACAAACATCTTGTTAAACATGTATCAATTCCTGGAAATGGAATGTATAGTAATTTTTCTATTTTTATGTTATTTAGTTACCAATTTTCTCAAGTCATTTTGCAATGCCAAAATGAAACTGCAATATTCAGCTTTCAAACAGCAGTTTATATCTTAAGTCAATCTCTTTAGGACTGATGACTTTGCTAAGCCTTTACATTAACTGAAGAAAAAAAATAGCACATCAGAGAAACAAATAAAAAAACCAACCTGATTCCTTGCAGAACTGAGCTATTACTACAGCATAGCCTTGCTGTAAGCTGGAATTTCAATGAATAGCAAAGAACCACTAAAAAAAAAACCAAACCCAAACACAACCACGCAAACCAACACAGGTATGAGTAGTCTCAACACCACACAGAATTCACGCCAGTTAGAACATATTGTTTCTGTGAAATAAGAACCAGCCACCCTCAAGAGTCAGATGTTAAAATAAAAATTCTGTGCAAAGGCTTACAGGTTCATATTTACAAAAATACTACCAAAGGAAAAAAAAAAAAAAGAGAGCTTTGCTTCCTACAGGGTTAGATGCATGATCACCCAGTGCTGCATGCTAGCCACGTTGCTTTTTCTGTCACCGACAGCTAAAAAAAGGAAGAGGTGGGACCTCAGTATTGAGCTGGTCCAACACAGCAGATGGGCTATGCTGTTTGGCACAAAGCATCTCCTGCCTTTACAGGGAATTATGAGGCATGGGAAGACCTGTTGTTCCTGCCATTCTGAACACCAAAATCGTCCAGTGCAAAGGAAGGAGATTTGGATGAATTAAGATAAAAAGTTACTAGCAGAAAGGCAGAAATCCTCTCTACTGCAGTCAGCGACCGTATAGTCTGCTTACTAAAGTAGGTTGTTCTGGAATATTCAGCGCTTCTACTGCCAGCTACAAAAAAATAAACTACAAACAGCTAAAATGAGAATCCATTTAAACCTCTTATGGTGTTCTAGCCCTGATTAAACCATTTTAATTATCATCATCAAAGTTTGCACTGCAGCATCCTGAATCATAGAATACTTCCATTTTCTTGTACTTAGGAAAAGACAAGGTTTTTAGTTCTGCAAATTATGGTGATTTATCCAGTTAGAAGAATCATGATCAATTTTTGCTTTCAGAATTACGGTGTAGTATTTAACAGCTTCTTTTAGGAGTACATCTCATTAGATTTCCCTACAATAACTAAAAAATTGCCAATTAAAATACTGTACCCTTAAGTCAAACCAGATAAGCTGTTTAAACATGTAGAAAAGCACTTTGCTAGTTTACAGACATTCAGACAATTAAGAGGAATTTCAAATTTGCCTAGCAGTTAAAGGACCTCCGTTCTTTGTCAAACTGAAAAAAGGTTAAAAATATGTGCAAAGATCTACTAAGCATTCTTTTTCAACTACTAAGACTTGGTAAATCTGAATGTGTCTATCCTTTTGTTGTGATACCTTCAGAATTCTACCACATTAATTAAAAGCTGAACAGCAGTCAAAACACATACCTCCTCTTGTGCAATCCCCTGATTATTAGGTATTATCCAAGACAACAGCTCCTGATGGTCAAGTTTTCCATCATGATCCTTGTCATAGTCATTCACAAACCGATCCTTCTCAACAAGTGTCCATTCTGGATCTTCCCTTGCAGCTAGTAAGACACATTTGCCAAGTTTAAAGCCACTCTTTACCTTAAAGCAGACATTTTCACCTTTTCTCCTAAGCAATTTCACTTAATCTCATAAAATACAACATAAAAATTGACCGAGACCTTATGGTCATCTCAGCACTTAATGGATGAAGGAAAGCAGGGTAAAACGTTAAATCACCAAGTGTCCCCAAAAGCAGGTAGATAACTAGTATTTTGAAGTATATGGGATTATGACATTATAAGGCCATACAAAGTTTTTAATAACATTCTACTGTCTGTTCCCTTGCTTTAACATCGAGATAGGTCCATCTGTGACACATAACAGAGAAGCAAAGCTCTTGATTAGCTCAATAGACTCAGGCCAATACTGCAGGCTTTCATATTAGCTTACTGTCTCTTTTTGTTTATTTTCTAAAATAGCTGGAATATATCCAAAGCAATTCCACTTTCTGGTTTCGTTTATTTGTTTACTTGATTTCTACTTACCTGGTGTTGATTTCTACTTACTGGTATTGCATCCTGCAACCCAGCCAGCAATCCTAAACTTGTCTGTAACTCTTGAGAAATTTAGAAGCAATTCATCAAACTGATCTTTCACCACTGGTAAACATTGCAGACAAGCAAACAAACAGATATTAAGACTTCTTAAACCTTGTCAACCAAAAGTAGTTGACATCACAAGCTGGTAAGTAACAGTTTAAAAATAATTAGGTTTCTATTATGAAAGAAGAAAAAGAGCGAAGTCTCTCTCCTTCCTTTCTAACATTTAGTTTATGAGCAGATTATCCCTTAATGTCACAGTCTACCATACGCCGTTGCCCAAAACCACAAGCCAATTATGAAACCAGACCCACCATGTAGTTTATTAGTCATTTTAAAGCGTGCTGCAGGAACAATGTCTGCAGGAGAGATGGCCATTTGGATAAAAGTTGAAGTAGTTTCTGCAATTATAGATGATCCTGAATTCTTGCTAAAAAGTTTTCATGACAAAGCCACTATCTATTACTG